>WYDI02013291.1:3892-17624 GCA_009867235.2 Psittacus erithacus
ATGTGCCTTAGCATGCCTTCCAGGAGAATCTGCTGCAAGATTTTGCCAGGCACAGAGGTGAGACTGACTGCTCTGTAATTCCCCGAGTCATCCATTTTCCCCTTCTTGAAAATGGGGGATATATTTCCCTTTTTCCAGGTATTGGGAACTTCATCTCACTGCCATGATTTTTCAAATATAATGGACAGTGGCTCAGCAACTTCATTTGCCAGCTCCTTCAGGACCCGCGGATGGATTTTATCCGGTCTCACGGACTTGTGCACATTCAAGTTCTTAAGATGGTCTCGAACCTGATCCTCTCCTACAGTGGGCCCAAGGTCTTCATTCTCCCAGTCCCTGTGCCTGCCTTCCAAGACTTGGGTGGTGTGGTCAGAGCATTTGCCAGTGAAGACCAAGGCAAAGAAGTCATTAAGAACCTCAGCCTCCTCCAAATCCAGGGTAGCCAGTTCTCCTGGTAGCTTCCAAAGCTGGCTCATGTTGTCCCTAGTCTGTCTTTTATTCGCTACATACCTACAGTATCCCTTCCTGTTACCTTTAACATCCCTAGACAAGTTTAATTCTAACTGGGCCTTAGCTTTCCTAAACTGGTCCCTACCTTCCTGGACAACATCCTTGTACTCTTCTCAGGCCGCCTGTCCTTGCTTCCACCTTTTATAAGCCTCTTTTTCCTTCAAAGTTTCCTCAGCAGCTCCTTATCCATCCAAGTAGGTCTCCTGGCCCTCCTGCTGCACTTCCTTCTAGTTGGGATGCAACACTCCTGAGCTTGTAGTAGGTGGTCTTTGAATATCAATCAACAGTCTTGGGCCCCCCTGCCCTCTAGGGCTATATCCCATGGAACCTTACTAAGCAAGCTTCTGAAAAGGCCAAAGTCTGCTCTCTTGAAGTCCAGGGCAGTGAGCTTGCTGCCTGCTCTTCTCACTGTCCTGAGGATCTCGAATTTGACCATCTCATGATTGTTGCAACCAAAGCTGCCCTGGAGCATCACATTTCCAGCCAGGCTCTCTGTCGGTGAGCACAAGGTCAAGCATGCCACCTCTCCTTGTCGGCTCCTCTTTTACTTGCACGTGTGTAGAGAAAACAGATATTGTCAATTTATCAGCTAGCAATGAAACTGCTTCTTTTCTGCTCTGAGGGCTCTGTATCTACTGCTCACATACCTGAAACACAATTCTACCAATCAGTATAGTCTCATTTGTACATTCGACACGTATGAAATGTAGACAGTCATGGAAACATGTAAAGACTGATGAAATTTCTCTCACATAGATATGTTCTTTAAAGAAAGCACACAGCATATAACAAAATATGGCTTCTGGAAAAAGATGCTAGATTATTAAGCATATTTGACTTCATTTGCATGATTTCTATATTTAGAAAAAAAGTCTGTTCCAGAAAGAATCAAAATATTGTGATCAAAAAGAACTCAAAACCACACGAGTTTCTTCAGGGCCTTCTTTTGCCCTCAGGGAAGATCAGATATTCTCAGCCAAGTTTTTAAAAATGTCCAGTGAGTTATATTCCTAAATTTAGATCTTCAGAATAATCTATTTCATTGCTCAGTTAATACTTCGACAGTTTTCACTAATATTTGTGCATATATTTTTTTCAATACTGTTTATTACTTATTCAACTTACTGTACGGAAAGTATAGAAAACACTTTGTTGATGACCTATATCAAACTTTTACAGTTACAATGGAAGACCGTTATCCTTCTGTGTACCAGGCTTCTGTTTTCAAGGCCATATCAGCCAAATCTCTTCAACTTTTCCATAACAGTCATGATTTCAAATGCTCTACTTAGTTTTATTGTCATCTCAACTGCTTTTCTACACTGGCCAATGTGCAGGATAAGTCATTTTTAAACTCTGATTTTGGCAACTTGTTATTATTAGAACCTTTTTTAAGGATGCAAACATGTTGAATGTGCAGTAATACAAATTGATTTTTTCTTAATTTGAATGAACAAGAATTCTGTGGTAATGACAAATTATTGCACCCATATGAGAAGTGTGGCATTGGAAAAATAATGAGAATATTGTTTAAGGGTCACAAAAACACATCAATGTATAGAATAATTATAAGCAGGAATTATTTTCTCTGGTAAAGTGTTCAACAGAATTTAAAGTTCTGTGTTTTTTTCCCTTTTTCTCTATCACACTTTATATCTTTTTCTCTGATGATGCTAAGATACTGTATTTTCTCTACCTTTTAATGGCACTGATGTGATAGTTACTCCAGCATGCTCTACTTCTTAGCTACGTTTGCTGCATGGGTGAGCACAATGAAAAGCCATACTCCAGAGCAGTGTTACCTGCAGTGAACCCCAGAATCCCATACTAAGTGAGCTGCTGCATGACATGGAAATTTAATTTTATGACTTTTGAATTAGATTAATGCATTGAACAGATTAATGCATTTAATAGATTAATGCAAGTATAACTAGGACATCCATACAAAAAAAAAACAAACCCAAAACCACACCAAAACCTCAAATTAATGATAGGATGTTCGTCATTCAAATCTGTCAATTGCACAAAGTTATGTTATCTTTTCCATCTGAGAGATGCAAAATCTCTGCAGCTGTAGCTTTCCTCTACTCATCGTTTAGCAACAGAAGGTCTGTTAAGCAGATTCTGTAATTTACCTGAAAATACTAGTACACCAGTTATCAGACTATCAGTCTCTCAAGGAGTTTATGTGTATGTTTTAGTTTGCTTTTTTTGCACTTCCAAGAAAGAAAACATATTTGTCACTTTATCCCACATTTACCTTGATTCCTAAAGCCAGGAAGGATTAATAGTAACAGAAATGCCTATTTTAACAGATGTAATTTCAGGTTTCTGGATGTAGAAATGAAAATAAAAGGGTAATGCAGTTCTAGTTTAGACTTCAGAACACTGTCTTTTCTAACAGCCTTCACCATTCTTCACATGCAGTTGCTGTCACAGGAATTATATCGTATTGGCAAAAAATGAGTACTTGGGGTCCATAGAGTTGCCTTTGAATGGCTGCGCATACTGAACTTCAGATACACGCCACTGCTTCTCTGCTTTGTATTTTCTTGGTGGGAGGCATTTTAACACAAATTTAAAGGCTTATGTTGAGACTATCTGCAGGTCAATGTGATTGGCACAATGTGATTGATGGATTTCCCCCTTTGGCCTGCTCCTTTGTTCCTATGGTATTTATTATCCTAAGATCTCAAATCAAGGCCAGTACCCTTATCATCACCTTCATATAATAAAACTGAAGAAGGAACTGACTTCACACCAGTCAAGAATCAGGCCATATTTAAAGTTACAGATTATTTTTTTCACCTTCATTAAAAACTAACTCAAAGTGCAGATGAAGAAAAAGATATGTCACATAAGCAAACTGCCCTGGAACGCTGATAATGGTGTTCAACCACATTGTACAAATAAATCACTAGAAACAACCTCAGCAATAGTAAATAATTTAAAATTTAACAACGTAGAGACTCTTACCTGTTTCTACATACAGACAACACATTGTTAAGTCCCTGTGTTCATTGTTCTGCACTACTGAAAACCCAGTGAACTGCTTCCATCCACCCTCTACTTTTCACATAATTGTTATTTTGAGATAATACGTAGCCTTCTGTTGTCTTACTTTCAGCCTAAGGCAGCGTCCCATGATTATAATCTCTCCTTCTCAACCACCTAGCAAGAGCAAAGTGACACCTGCTGTATCAGTTTATATACACATAAGAGAAATATTATTCTTAAAGTAATGGCAGCATCAGGCAATTCTGCTCCCTTTATGTACATGCTTAGTTTTTGGAAGATTAACTATGTTTCTTAAACCCTTTTCTCTTTTAGGCTTGAAGCATGATGCTGTAAAGTCAAAAGAACTGGGCTGTGAATCGGTAATTTTCGTCTTCTCTTGAAATTTTCTGGGATGTAGATCACCCTCTGTTACCCTCCGTAAAACTGGTAGTGCTCCTTCCTTCCATCTTGATTTGGCACAGCTGAAAATGGACTCTTCAGGATTGAAACTACATGGTAGTTTGCTAAACTCCGAAAGGGCCTTAGTGTGGCAGGAAAAGCCACACTAAGACAAGCCCTTTATCAGGTTGTCTCTGTCCTTCTTTTCATTCTCCCTTCTTCATGAATTTGTATCCCTGCAGTCTCCAATAGAAGACTTTCATAATTATTGAAAGAGGAAATACCATGAAAATTAACACTTCAATAAACCAATAAATGATATGAGAATTCCCACTTACAGATTTTCCACTCTAGGGTAATAGCATCAACACAACAGGAATTGTATTAACTGGCTAATGAAGTCATCAGCAATGATTTTAACAATATTGGAGCAAAGCAGAAGAACACAGGAGATAGAAGTGGGCAAACAAATTATCAGAATTAAGTGTGGTATTGATTATTACATTGTTAAAAAGATGGCACTGTGATAAAAAAGAAGTCACTTTTCCACTCTTACTGCTCAGGAAAATATCTTTTGTTGTCAGGAGATAAAGGATGCACTTGTACTGCGACATGGGGCTTGGATTTGTCTGCAATCATTTAGATTTTTGTCCTGAACTCTATGATATTATGCTTCTTTCTATTCAGTCAGTTTCTCCTTGGAAAATCCAAGCAATGCCCTTTAACATATTCACTGTTAAGTCATAAACTACCTTCATACCAGTTACAATTGTACTCGGTAGGACAGAAGAACATAAGTACAGCCAGATATATATTTCTAAACAATTTCTATTTTCCCCTTTGAAAAAGAAAAAATGAAAGCTAGATATCCCAACTAGAATTGTTTTTAGAGCATTTAATTTATTTAGAACAATCTTTCTGAACTTTTTAAACAAGGCTATATGAAAATCTATGTCTTATTAAGCACAGCATCACCTCAAATGGCTGTAAGTTTACTTTTATATAATACTTAGAAAATAAGGAATAACTGACTTTATAATATAGGGAAACTTGTTAATAGCATCTTACAGAGCTCAGATCAGTTCAGTCCAAAGCCTCCTCCTAAATCAAGACCAGACCAATCTCCTAACATTTTCAGTAGTCACATCTACCAGAATCACCACTGAATTCAGTTAATCATGCCTTGTCTGGTAAGAGTCACATTTTCTGATAACTCCATTATTTTCATCATCTATTTTATCCTTTAATATTTTGCACAATGGTAATGGAGAGAAAAAGCTGGACTCCAGACCCTTGGAAATAAATCCTTGCTTATCTATTCCTCCTTCCTGTGTTTTCTCTTGTTTCAGCTATGTGATCAGTATTTTATTTCTGGCTTCTTCTCCCTAGTTACATTCATTAACATGTGCACTCTCACTCTATTTTTTGCTGTGGTGTGAAGTGGAGATGTAATTGGGATTAATTAGGAATTTTCTATCTGAAACAAAATGGGCTTTCTGACATTTAACTAACTGACATGTTTGTAAAACGGTATTGTTCCAGCCACGAACTTAGTAAAACATCAGAAATAAATAGCAAATGGATTCTAATAGGAAGGTCAATGAGAGGTTCAATTTTGCAGAAGCCCTGTACCTCTGTGATTGTAACTGCTTAAACCTGTTAATGTTGGGCTCCTGCTATTTTAGAAGTTATGTAGCCTTTACCACAGAAAAAGTTTCTGACACTTTAATTGGTATCTTTACAATACTAGTTCCAAAAATGTGGTTGTGATACCGTGAATATACACTTCTGTTAACCTGGCAGGACAATGCTGTCTTGTTTAATTACTAGACTGAGAAGCTCCTGATTGTTATGTCTGTTTTGCTGGGACATCTCAGTAACAGGCTAGCAACTTGTCTCTAGGGAAGAGCAGCCTGCCCACTCCAGAAACTTTTCATCATTACTGTCCCATTTGTCAAGCTGTAGACTAATAGCCACATAGGCAACAGAGCACGATCCTGAGCACCAACATACTCAATGCATTTTTTAGGTTAATGTATCTCCTGTGCTTCCTTCCCCTTCTCCTAGTATCCCTTTTCACTTTAATTCTCCTGAAATGGCAGCTGAGGTAATATTTGTTGACAACAGTGTGGCTGTGAAACTACAGGACACATCCCTTAAGCAGAGCCCTGTCAAGGCTGCCCCTTCTTCCAACACTGTGTGCTGCCTTAATTGGCCAAGGTCAACCAGCTTTCTTTCACTACATTTTCATAGTCCCTGAGGGGAAGAACAGCTCCAGTGAGTGCCTAGGGACATAGAACTTTTGGTTTCTAGTGTAGCTTAGCACATTTTTTTAAAGAATTACTGGTGGTTTTAAGGGGATCATAACATTTGGAATAGTGGGTTTTAGAAATAGAAGATTACATGTTCTTTGGGAGAATTTACTACAGCTGGACCAGTATCGCATTCGGTCTAGTTATTACTTTTCAAATTATTTTTAAAAAGTAGAAAATAAGAGAAAATCCAGACTTCTAGATCAACAAAGTACAAATTGATAATAATTATTTTTCTATTTCTACTACATAAACATTGCCTAGAATTCAGGGCATAAACAGATCATCAAAATGTGCTTAAAATATAATAACAACACATTGTCAAAATACTGGGAGTACTTCCTTATTGGCAAACATAGCTTGTAACAATGCTGCCCTGCAGAAAATTCTTTCATTCCCAAACTCTTAAATTTCATAGCCTCAGATGCATCTCTTCAACAAGATTGAGGAAGGAAACCCCATAATGTGCTCCAGGGAAAGTCAGCAGCAAAATTACTGGTCATGCATTGAGTAATGAAAAGAGCATAGAAGGAAAAAAATAGTTAATTCCATTTGTTCATTCTATGATGCTATAATGAAAACTACGTAGTCATCAATCAGCTACACAGATAAAGAACACAGATTCCTATACTGAGCTGCATCAGAGGCCATGGATGTTCACTTTAATGATAACACATATGGGAAATAATATTACTAGACAAGAAAATTTCAAAAGCAGTCTACTAAAAGTGATAAAGTAGTGGATCCAAGAGGGAAACATCTTTATCATTCTTCCAGGGAAAAATGTGGGTGAGGAGATGAGATGATGCTATGGAATTAACCTAGAATTAGGACACGAACATAGAATTTAAAGGACTGTGAACCTGTCTTCCACACCTTTTTTTCTCTCCTATTGAAAAGCAAAGTACAGAAGCTTCATTAGCATTCAAGTCAAATAAACACAAAAATCTAGTAAAAACAAAGAGGGAAGTACAGGAAACCTTCAACTCTTGATACTTAACTCATTCTGTTGATACATGTGCCTGTCAAAATAGTGTTTTTAAAACATTTTATATGTATATTATGATAATGTATAAATTATGGACATGTAAAGAAATGATAGAGAAGCTGTGCTATCTTGTCTTCTATGTATGATCTATTAAGATTTTATTAAAAAACCTTCTATTTCCTATACATTCAGCATTTATTCCTTAAGTGGCCTGTTTCTGTTGCTCAGCATCATGCTCTCACAATGAATTGAAATGAGTAAAAAACAATCGCATGCAATTACAAGAGATCAAAACACTTTTAAAATGGGTGTCCTGTATGTCTTCATATAGATCCCTTTACTACAGATCAGCTGTTCGTTAAGTCTAGGACACATATTTGGTTTCCATTTTAATATTAATGTAAGTCTTATGGAAAAAAAAAAAACAAAACCAACAACAAAAAAACCCAAACCCCAAAAAAACCCAAACCAAAACCCAAACAAACACCCAAACTTCATTGTTCCTCTAAATCTCAATTCTGCTAGTAGAAGGAGAAGGATCAGGGTACTGGGCAGGTCTACCTTCCCAGCAAGCTCAGCAGTTAGAACATAGTTACATCCAGTGAATGTGAAACGTTCTATTTGCTATCACCATTTTCATACATACCTCTACAAACTTCCAATAGAAGGTACTGACTGATTGATAAGTTTGGCTTAGATTAAGGAAGAACCATGGATGGAGACATGACCTGTCCAGCTGTTGTTCTCATAGTACTGTGGGCGGCCAGTGCTCTGATAGCAACCAGTAAAACAGTCCTCCTTACTCTCAAGGTGCGAGAGAAATATGACTTTTACCTACACATTGGCCTTTCCTGGAAGCAAATTATATAGCTTTCTATGCTAAAGTTGATTTGCAAAGTTAGACTTGAAAAACTGTATCACAGAAAAAACCTGGATGTTACTTTACTGTTTAATACATACAGAACTATATTGATATCACAAATCATAGTCAGGAAGAAATATTCACCTATAGTGACAGGTTAACATGATGAACTAGCATCTAGTCATGTCTAGAGAGAGATGGCGAGATCTAAGTTCACACAGGTTTCCAGTGATTCTGAAGAAGCTGGTAATGGCTAGAACCACATAAATACGTAAGCTCTCTAATGTTGTGCACTGAAATGCCACTGTCAGGTGCCTGGATCCTGGGATTTAATCCACAGCCTTAAGATAACCTTGTGACCTTCATATGCATAAAGTTAAGACATCTGTGAATTACATTCACAAAAGCCAGCTTAGTGAATGGAGAGCCAGAGGGTATACGGATGCCTTCAAAACAGAATTTGCTGTGCCCTGCATGCAGAGATACCTGAGCAAATTGCCTGTAAACAAACTAATGAGCATACTGAGGGCAGTCCAGCCCAGATATAACAATCTTGTTATCATAACTAATTTGCCTGGAAAAGTCTACTCCTAATAATTCTGTACCTGAATGAGGTCATTTAGAGCCTGCCTCATTATTCCTATGTATATTTTGTGGATTATGGACCTAGCCAGGGGAGTTCTAGCTAGAGAGCTACCACACTTCAGTTGAACTTACTTTCCTACTTTAAGTGAAGTCCGAAGCCGCAGTTTTAAAGCAAACTCAGCTTTCAGATTCCTTTTGCAGACCCTGAGCAGTGAGAAGTGATTGGTTTGTGTTCACTTCCAAAGCAGGTTTCTGTGTATGTCAGAGCTCAGAACAACCTAAAAAAACATTATTTGACATGACTTTGTCCAATTACTATGAGGACTAGGACAGTTGTATAGGGAGCAGAACAGGAATAAACCTGCTGGACCTTTGTAGAAAGAGTTTTATTTCAGCAGCTTGCCAGTTTAGCAGCACACTATTCAAACACCCAGAACATGGATGTCTTCCCAGACATGCATAGGAAGAACTGTGATCCCCATAGCACCAGGATTGATCATCTCTGGTGAAGCACTTCTCATGAAATCTAGAGTTTTATAACACTAAAGAGGAGGCATAAAACATGCAGCCTATAATACAGCTCTAAACTGGATAAGATTTTTGTCCTTCAGAAAGAAATAAAATAAAGTTATGGTCTAACACCTGTAGCGATGTTACATGTTGTGGAAGATTATGTGGCAGTGCTCCCTCCAGCACCAGCATCCCTTTGAGGTGGGAGGGAGCACACATCTGCCTTCCCCTGCACACATCTGCCTTCCCCTGCACACATCATCACTGTTCTCATTCTAACACTAGGAATCATTGCTCTCTATTAAGCTCATACTGAAAGCTTTGAATAAAAGCCTTAAAAAGCTCAGCTGAAGCATTAATTCTGAGGGAAATACACAAATCTGGATGAAATATTCCATTTATTTTTAATCTTACTATGGTAAACCTTGTAATTAAGATGATTAAATGACTGAATAAAACCCTACATTTACATCCTTTAAAATACTACAAACAAAAGCCATAATCCTGTTTACAGAAAAAAGCAGCAGAGGCCTTTTAAAATGGAGACATCAAACAAAACTTGTTATTTAAGCAGCTGGTAATTAATGAACCTCCTGCTTAGCAAGTGTACCTAAGAGTTAACTTCTAGGAAACTCATCTTAGAGAAAAAACTAATGGGGGGCGAGGAAGAATCAAATGTTATGCTTGTGGAAGAAAAAAAAAAAAAGGATAAAACGTTGCGCTTATCGATGATCAAGTTATCCATGATTAAAATATTTCATAAGGGACAACTTAAGGATTTGTAACAAAAAAAGGATTAGTGGAAAAACTGGATTAGACACATTTAAATGATACAGGACTCTCAATGAAGTCAGAGGTAGTATGGTTTTTTTTGGAGTGATGGTCCAGGAAAAGCAGGAGGTGAGAATCCTCTGGTGCCTGTTTGTCATAAGGAATCTGCACCAAACCCTTTTCATTGAACATATTTGCCTTCACTGTTCTGAAAGAGTGTCTCTTTAAAACTCCCTTGCTTTTCTGTTCAGCTGTTTCTTATCAAAGATGACAATAACTTAACAAATTCATTTATTAAAACCAAGAAATAATTCTGTAATCTGAGTATGCACTGCAAATATTCTGAATATATTTCAGGTGCATTTCTGCTCCCTTACCCCCCCCCCCCCCCCCCATGCCCTCTTATTTCTTTTGTAAAATATTTGGACAGAAATCTAATGAAAACCTACATGAATAATCTGTATGTATCACAAGTTTGGGGTTTTTTTGCTTATTGTGTTAGCTCTTGATAATATATGACAGCATCAATAAACAGAAATAAAGTCTCTATACATATAAAACTTGTTTTCTGATTAAGTTCCTGTCAAAAGAAATTAGTGCAGTATTTTTTCAGTCAGTGGTGCTTTTTAGACTTTCAGATTTTTCTAGAATTGTGTTCTGTAAGAATGGAATGCAGGTTTTATTCAGCAAAAGTATTTACTTTATCTTTCATTTGAAAACATGTTAATAAACCCATATCTCTTAATACAGTGTTCTTTCACTAAGTCACCTTTCTTTTCCTACAATGATTTTCTAAAAGGTCTCAATCCTGAAATTCTTAGGCAAGTTTATAACTAGTTATTGACTTTAGAGAGTGAGAAATGGGATTTCACTGAAGGACAAATTACGAGGTTGTAGAGAATGATTAAGTTTGATACTGTATCATGGATTTATCTCCTGGGATAAGTGAGTGAAAATTATTTCTAAAGGTGCTGATCAATGTGAAAAAAACCTGATATAGGGTAGCTTGTGGTGTTCATCCACAAAAAAATTCTCTATCATCAAAAACACTCCCATAACTCATGGTCTTGTTAATGTTAGATGTTCACACATTTTGAGCATACTTTGAATAGTCTCTAGCTATATGCACTACAATATATCTCTAGATATATCCACTACAATTGTTTAGTATTCACTTGAAAGTCAGTCTCCTAGGTGATTTTAAGGGTCAGACTTCTTAGGACTATTTAGAAGACAACGCCATTTAGACAGAAAAACTAAAGTGAAATATCTAGAAGTTAAAAAAAAAAAAAATAAAAAATTAAAAGATGTATTTTAGCTGTTCCTGCACACAAATCCCTGAAGTTTCTTTGCACTGAAAAAGACTTTTGTAGCTGGAAAAGAAGTTCCATGTTCATTGCTTAATTTCAGAACTGAACACACACACTTCCCCCTTAACATTCTGATTTTGTCCAAAATTATTTGTCCCAAACTGACTCTGATCTGGAAGTAATTTTTCATTAGTGTCTTGTACCATATTGCCAGAGCTTCATGTAATGATTTATTCTTGAAACATCATCAGATGTGGAATTTTTTGGAAGGCACATGGAGGTAGCTCTTCCCTTTCCTGGGAGACTCCAGCCCCTATACTGATATCGCTTGCAGTAGATTTGGTGGCTCACTGAAGAAAACGAAAGCTACTATTTTTTCACCATGAAAGGCAATGTGTGTGTTACAGAAGAATACTACATTGGAATCTGTCTAAATATAAATTTAAAAGCATAATTTTAGGGGAAAATACGTAAATAGTTTGATGACACATAAGGTGCATTTCGTGGAATGACTGCTGTTAAAAGGTATATGACTACTCACTATTGATGCTCATCCATCCTTACATTCTCAGTTTGCTTGGGGAATCAAATTCAGCTCTTTTCCTGCCTACACCTCTCCCTTCTCAGTTTACTTATTATAATCAAGCCTTAATCATGCACTTAATTCCATCACACAGAGACTGCACCATCAAGTTCAGAAATAAATACCATAAAAAGAGAATGTACTCAGAAGAGAGAAAAGCAGAAAGATAGCCAGAAGATAACAAGCCTTAATTACATTGATAATTGTCATCACTCCAGAATAAATGGAAACAAAAAATTTCTCTATCAGAAACTCAGAGATTTCAATGTCTGCAGCTCTTCCATCTTCAATCTGACTTTCTTTCAGGGCTCAAATTTGGAGGAAGAAAATCTTCCCTCAGTACAGATCTTGTTTCCTAAAGAGGAAAAGGATAGGCTATACTGCATCCATTGAAAACCAAGATACTCTGGCTAGCATTGTCTCTCCAGGTGCTATATGATATGCAAATATAAAGACATACTTAGCTATCTGCAGGCACTGCAGGAGTGACAATTTAAAAATCAAAAAATGTAACCTCTCTAGAATATCTACAATTTCATTTGGGGATCCAGAGGCATTTTGTGGGATTTATGATATTTCTGACTTCTGGCAATGATGCAGTTGTACTGCTAACCAAGCTATACAGCAAGAATCAGCAACTAAAATCACAGCTGTACCACAGAAAACAAAAGACAATTTATATTCAACAATGCTACCTTGGCACTGACATTTGGAACAATTTCTGAAGGCTTCTAAACTCTAAAAGATATCTGTGACTGCAAGGCAGCATATTCACCATAGGTGGCATGGAGACTACTTTTACATTCAAGTTTTATACTGAGAATAAGACAATCTTGTAACAGAAATCCTGCTGTTATTCAGTGGCATTTGCAGTACATGAGCTTTAATTACTCCTTTGGCACCCAAAAAACTGTCAGCAGAATGCTGGGTATCCCATTTCTTAAGTTCCACAATCAAACACACCTTGTATCTAAATTACTTAGCATCCAATAATGAGCAAAATTTAAAGGATCAGTGTGCATACAAGCTGTAGCCTGCTGTAGCCTACTGTACCTGGTGAATGAAGTGGAGGGGAGCACATCAGAACAACTCCTTGACCTTCACGTACAGAGACAGCACTTCTTGTCCGACCGCTAAAATTCCCCAGATCTATCAAAAGAACAGAGCAATTTAGTTACATAACAAAGATTCTAAATTTTGTGGTTACTGTGACTTACATTTTATTTCCTCTTGCAAAGCTGATAGTTCCTTTTTTCATACCTTAATCTATAATAGAAGGGCCTTTAAAAATAAATCTATTTCCATTACAAAAAAATTCCATGTTGCATCAGCACTTTATTACTCTTTTTAGTGCACTTAGACCCAGTATCAAAGGAAAAGCAGCAGACAATATATAGACCATTTACGAAAAAAATTAATAGTGGCTTGCTTTTTTTTGGTGGTTTTTTTTGGTTGTTTTTTTTTTTTTTTCCCATATCCTGTTTGGTTTTTTCACACCAGTAGAAATTATTCATACCTTGTGAAAAAAAGAAAAGTCAAGCAAACACCTTGGCCAACATTCAGACTGGTGATGTTCCTAATGTCATTTGGACAGTCCGTGGCACATTGTGATGAGAAGAACAGAAAATCACCTGCATTGGATCTAACCCCAATTCTGGTCTATAGCACATTTACTTCTTTTAAATACTTCATTCCGATTTCTTCAATGTTATAAACACAATCCAGTTGTGGAAAATTTATTTTGCCTCTAAAAGTTTCCCTCCAGCAGCAAAATAAGGAACATAGAATCATAGAACAGTTAGGGCTGGAAAGGACCTTAAGATCATTGAGTTCCAACACCCCTGCCATGGGCAGGGACACCTCACACTAAACCATGCCACCCAAGGCTCTGTCCAACCTGACCTT
>WYDI02013293.1:0-23321 GCA_009867235.2 Psittacus erithacus
TCAGGCTGAAAGTTAGAAACACAGCGCTGCACCAGCCACTAAGAAGGAGAAAAAAATGACTGCTACTGCTGAACCCAGGACAGATACTAAGAAGAAACTTCAAACACCACTTTAGCCTCACGTCCATGAAAAGAAAGCACGGCAAAACAAATAAAACATGGAAAAAGAAAACTTATCTTGTTCTGAAACTCCCACTGAGTCTTCAAATTACCATTCCCCCCTTTGTTAAAATATTTATAATAGGGAAAGCTTCCCCAGATCAAAATACCTTAAAAACTAGACCAGGCCTGGATAAGAAATGCAAAAAAAAAAAAAAAAAGAAAGATGCCTACACAGGAACAAGTGGAACCTCTTTATACACTCTGTATCAATATATGAACTTCCTAAACCATGAATTATTTCATATAACACATGAGTTATTTCATATAACACATTAACACTGTCATAGAAATAATGGGAATGAAACTAAACTTCACAAATTGATACAACAGGTATTTTGAAAAGAACTGGTGTTCTTTTCAAGAACAGACGCTGACTTTTAAGCTCTGTTCTTCGAAAATGAAGTATGCAACACCTTCAAAAGAGCACAGAAGCTGATGTTAGTAACTCCACCAAGTACTAAAAATGGTAGGTTCAAAGATGCATGTTCCATGGCTCCTTATAATCTTCTCTATCGTGATTGTCCTGGAGGCAAATGTATCTCACGGTAAATTATACAACTGCCCAATTCCCACAGAGATCAACTGTCTCACCAGATCTCTATTTACAATCACCTGCTTACCCCCAACCTCTTTTGCTCTGCCAAGGTGCCAACTATCCCAGGCAGTCCCCCTGTCATAATTAAGTTAAACAAAGAGATTCTCTACTTCTATTTAGTTTGGAAGATTACTGTTTATACTTCACACTTGAAGAAAGGCTGGTATGTCTCCAAACAGGGCTACTTAACTACATTAATAGAATTAACAGCATTTGAGCTTTTTAAACCCTGCATTTTTAGCCCCTATATTTAAAACTAACATCAACTTCAGTTACACCTGTGAGTGCACATCTTGTCTACAACCTGAGCTGTAAACTCTCACAGCAAACATGCAGAAAATAAAGAATGCCCAGTCAGTGGTAATTTCTCCTGTTTTCTGTCAAGATTGTTTATCACCACAGAAACACTATGGCAAAGGCAGTAGGTAAAACACACTCTGAAGTCAAGATTTTCTTGTACCCCCACCTAAATCCCATGACTTGCCTTCAACTTTCCAAAGAAATGAAATGGAGAGTACACAGAGAACAAAACACGTTCGCTCATAACCCTGAATCACTCATCATATGCACTGACAGATGTTTGTAGGAAAAGCAGTTTATCTATGTTTTTAAGGCCATTATAAACACACACATGAGAATTAGGAGAATTACAACACTGTTAATTTCTAAGTGTCTTTTCTGAAACAGTTGTTTCTTGTCTTTGACTGTGTCTTCAACACCATGCACCATGAGCCTGTTTCATCAAGGGTCGTAGCACCTTTATAAGTATTCACTCTTCCCATTTCAAGGAATTTACTATCAGCCTGGTCAACTAATCTCCCCTGGGAGTCTCTCTTCACTGACATGAAAGAAAGCAATCCCAGCTGGGTATCATGCTTCAGTAGTGATGAAAAGCATGGGGGAACTTCTATGAAGATGGTCATAATGCATCATCCCCCAAAATAAAGAAAAGGCAGCTTATGCCTTGGTATATTCAAGTGTCCCTGCCTCATGGGGCAGTAAAGGGTCCTCCTGGCCTTCTGCTAGCTACAATTTGCAATAGGCCAACAACAGGTTTAGCATTACAGCCCACCCGCTCATGCCACTAGAAGTTGCATTTCCTCCTTCTTCCGAATGCCTCAAGAGAGCCTGTTTTGGTAATGACAATGATGATAATGACTACCATAAAGGTACTAGTTAATGGACCATAATGACTTAAAGCTTCTCTCAGCCAGAGGTCATAGTTCAAGAATATTATAGAAAGCCACATTCAAAATTACTCAAGAGTTTACTAAATAGCACTTTTCCACTGTATCTTACCAACAGGACTGAATAAAAACCTGGCTGTGTCTCCCACTGCTTCAGTTGTTCCTCAGCTGGCTTCAACACTGCTGTATCTTGACTAGTAGCTTGGGTCAAGACTTGCAAAACAATAGTGCTAGCACTATTGAGATCCATGAAAATCTGAGAACACTTAAAAAAGAGAAAAAAAAAAAACACTATTAAAAAGCAAATACAGATATTTTCCATTCATATTCCCTAAACACCCCATGCTAATTTTTCATCAGACTACACTGTGCAAGATAGCATCACACTTACTCACAAGCAGTGTCAAGATAGTGACTATATTATTTTGCTTTCAGAAATCTCTCAGCAGCAAAAGCCTGTAGTTACAAGCACATTTACTAGATTTGAGGAATTAATGGGAATATTTTGAGTTTAAACCAGTTACCTCTCCTGTGAAGAACAGCTAAGAGCAAAACTTCAATTAGCGATGTCTTCAGCTGAAGGCAGAGTAAACCATGGGGTTATCTGAAAGAGGCAAAGATGCAGAGTATTTTGTATTTTTGCATTTTCTGAATAGTTTTTCCCCAAAAGAGAAAGTGACCCATTTCAGACAGTTACATTCTACTATCAAATTGATCTAGACATTTCATACTGATTAAAAGAGAATTATAGATTCGCAATTAAAATCTTAAATAAAACTGAATTTTCCTCAATATATCTGCATTTGTTCATTATCTATTTAGCATAGCTTATCAGCTGAACTAAGAATGCCAGCTGCCTACTTTCCAATATGAACATATCCTTGTACTCTATGAAGGCAAAACAAAATGCCTCCAACTGACTCAAATTACATTAATAATGACCACAGAAACAGCACTGCAACTTACATAAAACTATGAAGTCTAACTATTAACTGTTTTCCTGCCCATAAAAAGTTCTGTTTACGAACTATGTAAACTTTTCATAATAGATATATGTTAAATACTTCTATAGTTAAGCTTTCTAAAGAAACAAACACACTTTCTCTTCAAACTGGCTTGAGAATTTGCTTTTGTATAATGCTAAAAGAAGTAGCTTATTTTTCTAATGTTCAGGGGGAAAAAAAAAGTATAAAATTGTTACAGTGATAGTAAAAAAGCTAGAGAAATGAAATTTTATTATGACGTAAGCTTAAAACTTTGCTTTTCTGAGAAAATCACCTCAAAAAAATTAGTGACAAGATTAAAGACCTTTTATAGCAGTAATAGCCTTGCACAATTTAAAAAAAAATTGAAAACTAAAATCTGTTCTCAATCTCTAAGTCTCCAATCATCCTCAACAATAACTAACTAAAAATTTTAAGTCCTAAGGTTAAAGAAGGTATACTTTCAAATATATGAAACCAAAATCAGATCTCTTTACAGCAGTAACTGAACAAAACAAGTAACTCAATCTGCTTTATACTTCCAAGTGAGGAATCTTTTTATCTTTCACATTTGGGTTTGCGTGGCAAGGGTTCTTCTTCAGGGAGGACTACAGGGGTGGCCTCTGTGAGAAGCTGCCAGAAGCTTCCCCCGCATCAGCAGATCCAATGCCAGGTGGCTCCAAGACAAACCTGCTGCTGGCCTAAGCCAGCCCCATCAGTGATGGTGGCAGCTTCTCTGGGATAACATAGTTAAGAAGCAAGGAGGAAAAACCTGCAGAACTGCAGTAGGAGATGGAAGTGAAAACATTTGAGAGGAACAACACTGCAGACACCAAGGTCAGTGTAGAAGGAGGAGAGGAAAAGGAAATCTAGACTTATACTATCAAACAAGACTTTATCAATAAAGTATAATTCTGAAGGACCTATTCAATTATCAGATCAAAACCAAAACCAGAGAAGTTCCAGAATTTAATAAGCTAGCAGACCATGCATGTAAACAAAATTGTAAATAAGTTCTTCAACTTGAGAGAACCTAATTTAGGGCCTTTTGCTGAATAGTGTTCTCCAGTAATGAGCTGCCACAGAAAAACTGCCTGTATAGCAACAAACATTTGTTGTTCTACACATATAACACTGTATAGTGAATCTGCAGCACATATCCAGATATTTGCTAAATATCCATTGCAAGGATATGTTTGAGAGGAAAAAAAAAATGGATTACTGAGCATCCACATACAATTGATTTTGCACTACAAAAAAGAGATCATGTCAGTTAAATTGCTTCTCAAGCAACATTCAAATCCAGTGCAGAAAAGAAGCATTTTCACCCAAGGGAACACTGCTTTATGTATTTCACTTAGAACAGTTCGCACTAGAAGACTTGTTTATAGAAGTTAGTACAGCGCAAACACAAAAACCATGAGACTTTTTTTCACTTTCTTATTTTGACATGATTAGCTGGCAGATCTGAAGACAAAAAAAAAAAAAAGAAGAAAAAAAAAGAAAGAAATATTCACAAAGCATCTCTTTTATTAATGCTTCTCATTCTTGAAAAGGTTTTTATTTTCATTTAGGATTTGGAGCAGCTATTGCTGCTCAAACAAACAAAAATTCATTTAATAGTGTTCTCTCTCTGCCAAAGACCACAACAGATGCCCTGGTCAGGACACTAACCTAGTGACACTTCTGAATAATGCTGTCTCATCCTTTAGAAAACTGTGATTCAAGGATTTCCTAGTGAGAGGCAGGAAACTTAATTTAATAGCCCCCAGGAGATTTAGTCTTCCACGGATTTGCATGGTTGTTTTTTGACTCCATGTAAACAGTCCTCACAAAATATTGGAAGAAGCTGCCACACGCAAAATAACAAAATCAAAGGTAATAACATTCACTGGAAAAACATCTGATACAGGCATAGCAAATACAAATGGCAAGATGCACAAATGGCAGTAGAGCCAAGTTAATAATTGCCCCCAAAAGGCCGGTGGCTAAAATTATGCCATGTCTATTACGAACTTATTATCAGAGCACATACAGAACAGACCATGAAGCTGTCCATTGCTTTTACATTTAAGAAATTCCCCTAAATAGTTTCTGCTTTCTTCAGGGAATTCACTAGTTTTATTTTTTAAATTTTTTGACATAAAAAGAAAATTAATTTTAAAAAAACCCAAACAAATAACTATTTTAAAATCAAGCATTACTACACCTAATTTGAACTTTCAGTTTAAGATAGCTACAAGGAAATTAAAAATGATACAATGAGATATGGTTACCAAAATAAACAGTACAACCCTCTATTCATCCTTGCATCCTTAAATACCTGAAGCTGGAGAGAGTGAGGAAAATGCAGGGTTTTGTTTGCTTCCCAGTCATCTCCACACTGCACTGCTAGAGAGGTAAATGTGCTAGGCATGAAAAAAGCAGGCAGAACAGACATAAACAGCGTCTTCACTATGTAATGGCTGCACTGCAACAGTGCTGCCTTATGCCTGCTTAAGGTGTTCATCAAACTGCAATTATAATAAACACTGTGACAACTACTGGGAGATGAGCGACTTTGAATTACAGTGCTTACTAGCACTGTAAGAGTAAATGAGAAGTCGCATTTAGGGACCTCCCTTCCAAGTAAAATGCAATGCTGTGGTTATTAGCAGCCCTCTTTTCCTCACATAGATCAATCTTAATGCTAGAGGGGAAAAAAGCAATTACTTCCTTCTTTTTTTTTTCCTCAATAAAAATGACCAATTACCAGACTCAGATACAGAAAAAAAAAGCAACAACATACCTTCAAAATGGCTTCATCATTCCCATCAGCTAGAGAACAGTCAAGCAAAAGTAATTCCTACAAGCAAAACTACAAGTCCCTGGGATCTAATCCTGTTTATCAATCTTTTGTTTCTTTGTCTTACCAAAATGTCAAGCAAACTTAGAGTACACTTTCATATTATGACAGAAACAAGTTCATAATTGCCCCCAGAAGGCCGGTGGGACAGGGACAGAACAGAACCAAAAAACCAACAAACAAGCCAAAAAGTCAAGCCGTCTGAGCCCACTCTTCCACAGGCATCAGAAGTGGCTGCCAGATGAAGGAGCAACATGGGACTTCCAACAGTGTCAAACCATTACAGGTTTAGGTCCTAACAGGCAAATTCAACTTTGCCAAGTCCCTCCTTAAGTTCATTTCTTACCAACCGGATGTCTATTGGGAACTTACACTCTGCATACACTTTTAAAGATGACTGACTCAATGAGGGCATCAGCCTATAACTTCTGCTAATGGGATCCTCCCGAAACACAGGTTTAGTTACTGCTATGCATAGATGCCTTTGTGAAATCAATTCCTGCAGACAGAATACAGCTATACTTTAAGAATTTAAACCCAGATCTCTCAAACCTTAATTTGTTGTTACCTGCCCCACTTTCAGCATCACTCTTCCCCCTCCCTCCTTTTTTTCTCTTTCCTTTCCTTGTCTTTCCTTTCTCCTAACGGACGCATGAGGGCTTCTTCAGACCATAACTCATGCAGAGGACACACAGATGCTCTCAGGGCGCATAGAACAGCAAAGGCCCATGAATACTGGCTGTAATATAGTGGGATAAAGACAATTTGCACGCCTTACAAATCACACTTTGCTGGTGCACAGCAAAGGCAGAGGGACACAGGCTGCACCACAGATTGGTTACAACATAGGGATGAGGATTTTCTCTACAGTTTGCTGAGTGCTTCTAAAGCTTAACTCACTGTTGAACAAGTCCTACAAGACTGTCCTAGAGATGAAACAGAGAAGGCAAGTATTACACAGCTGCCATCTCTCAGGTACCTTCACAGCCATAAGGCATGTAGAGAAAAGCTGGTAAAGTCTGTCAACCTTACAAGCAACACTTTCTTAGATGGAAGGCAGAGTTTGCACCTTGAATCACAACAGCCAGAGCTTCTAAGTTTGATCACTGGGTAACGTTAGCGTTTCCCACCTTTACTGATCAGCCTTGGACTGTGTCTTCACAATAAACACTGAGCAACTTCAGGAAGGTTGCTCACTTCCTTCTGTTTTCCTATGGCTCATACCCATCATAACTAAGCAGCACATATTGCATGGGAGAGGAATTAAAAGAAAATTCTTCCTTACGAAATGTACAATACTGTCAGCTGCAAATCCAAGAAAAGCTCTATTACCATCCAAACACAGACAGCATTTGTATGTCCTCTGCATGTGTTATGATCTGAGGAAGCCATGATGCATCTGCTAAAAAAGAAAGGAAGACCTGCTCTCCAACATCCTACTGAACATGCATAAACCTGAAACAGCCCAAGCTCCAGTTAACAGAAAAAAAAAATAACAAAACAACCAACAGAAGTCAGTTACACCTGGAAGATAAGCAATACATCAAACTACTACCCCTCAGCACAATGAGATGGCATCTTCAGAAACTACAAGTATGAATACCAGTTCCTTGCTGTTAGCAATCCAGTGTCCTGCACTCTCACTCCTGTGTAAGGAAGGGACTCTTCATTAGGGACTGTAGTGGTAAGACAAGGGGTAATGGATTCAAAGTTTTTCCCCTTTAAAGGGGAAGTTTAGATTAGATAGGAAGAAGTTCTTTACTGTGAAGGTCGTGAGGCACTGGAATGGGTTGCCCATGGACGCTGTGAATGTTCCATCCCTGGTGGCGTTTAGGCTAGGCTGGATAAAGCCTTGGGGGACATGGTTTAGTGCGAGGTGTCCCTGCCCATGGCAGGGGGATTGGCATTAGATAACCTGAAGGTCCTTTCCAACCCTAATTATTCTATGATTCTATCTCCTTTCACTGGCAAAAACCCAAGACTCACCTCTATACTACTCTTTGTTCTTTAATTCCCTTTCTAAGGAATTATCTGCATACACAGTTTACTTCTTAGAATACTCCAAGCCTCTTATCAAACATTTTGCCATGCTGGTTTCATGTTTTTCCTGAGTAGTTAATCTTTTTGATTACAAATACAAAAGAGTATTCAGGCACTTTTCTGATAACACTTACATACATCCGAATTTTACAATAACGAAAACAATAATGAAAACAAATCAAGTACTGCCATACATCTGTAAGGGAAAAAAACAACCGATTTCATACAAACATAAAATAGTTAAGGGTTGGGTCTAGCTCCAATCCCCCCGCCATGGATAAGGACACCTTCCCTCAGACAGGCTGCTCAAAGCCTTGTCCAACCCGGCCTTGAACACTGCTAGGGATAGGGAAGCAAACATTTAATCAGTAAATGCTGCCACATTTCAGTCTTTCTGGACTTCAAAGAAAGCAATATAATATGAGACATGGGGCACAAAGTACATAGAAGCAGTATCTGGGAGGAGTATCAGCACCACATTCTTACATTTTACACGTGGTGTTGTGTTCTAAGGTAACAAACTGGAGGAACAACTCACCACTGCTGCACTGACTCTGCCTTTGATATACAGCGCTTTACAGAGAAACTTCAACCGTTGTTCTCCAACCTATAGGAAGAAAATAACTACCTTTAACAAAGGCCAGTACTCGCTCTTTCCTATGAAAAGCAAGTTCTGCCACCCAAACCACGCAGTTTAATGCCTCATGCTCTTCGGACGCCTTCTCACCAATTCCGCCCTTACCGAAAACCGTTTGGGGAAAGAACCCGGAAACACGTCCTTGAAATTAGGTAACAGTTCTCTCTCCGACTCCGAGAGAGCGCTTGCCCGCTGCCGCACAGCGCAGTGCGCGAAGCCGGGCTGTGCACAGAATCCAGCATAGAAGGCAAGCAGGTGTCCTGGGCGCACCGTGATGCTGTCATTCGGACAGCCGGGAGCCAGCACCGAAGCGCACACAGGGGACGGGACGGGGGCCGGCACCGCCCGCTGCGCCCCGGCTCCGGGGATTTCTCCCCGCAATTGCTTTGCTGCGAGCTGCAGCCGTTTTCCTACCCCTTCCCCCCCAATCCTCCCCGCGGCCTACTCTCCCTCCCTCCCGCCTGCCAGCACTGCGCTCGGGCCCAGCACCGACCGGCTCTGCGCCGCGCCGCCCGCCACGCCGAGAGAGGCGGGAGGCCGGCCAGCACGCCGCGCCCGCAGCTCCCAGCCGCTCGCTAGGTCGCGGTGGCGGGAGGGCCCCGGGGGGCGGCGCTCCCCGAGGGCTGCTCACGGCTGCCGGCTGCCGCCGGGCCGGGCACACGGGGCCGCTGCCGCTTACGAAGCTTGCGCCACGAGCCGGGACCAGCTGCCGCCGCGCGCCCCCGGGACGATCGGTCCCAGCGACCAGGCCGGTCCTGCGCGCCGCGCGCCGGCTGATGGGGGGGGGGAAGGGGGGAGGGAAGAAGGAGGGCGCTTGAGAGCCACGCGCGCCAACCAGCCCGGGGGGCGGAGACTCACCGCATGACGTCACGGCTTCCCCGTGGGGAGCCACGTGCTCCAGGCCCGGCCGGAGGTAACACCGAGGGGTGAGGCCCGGGCGGCCGCTGCGAGCCGCGTAAGGGCGGAACTAGCCGCGGCAGAGAGCAGGGCAGTTGTGGCCGTGCTTCCCTGATGTGTCTGTGGTCGTTCCGGACAGCGGCAGCGGCGGTCTAAGCGTGCCGAGGGACCGTGCCGACGTGGCCGTGCAGCTCTAATCCTGTGTTCGGTTCTGGGCCCCTCACTACAAGACAAACATTGAGGTGCTGGAGCGCGGCCAGAGAAGGGCAACGAAGCTGGTGAAGTGTGTGGAGCGCAAGTGTGATGAGGAACGGCTGAGGGAACTGGGGGGGTTTAATCTGGAGAAGAGAAGGCTCAGAGGGACCTTACTGATGTCTGCAACTACCTGACAGGAGGCTGTGGTGAGGTGGGGTCGGCCTCTTCTCCCCAGCAACAAGCAATAGGGCAAAAGGTAACGGCCTCAAGCTGCACCAGGGGAGGTTTAGATTGGATATTGGGAAAAATTTCTTCACAAAGATGGTCAGGCATTGGAACAGGCTGCCCAGGGAATGATGGAGTCATCGTCTCTGGAAGTGTTCACAAACCATGTAGCCGAGGCCCATAGTGATACGGTTTGGGGGTGGACTTGATGATCTTAAAGGTCTTTTCCAACCTAGCTGATTCTGTGATCCCATGTGGTGTCGGCACAGCGTTTGAGGCCGAGCAGGGTGTGCGGTGCTCAGCGCCTCAGGGCTGTGCGATCCGGCGATACTAGACACCGAACAAGCGTGCTGTCGCTCCGCGTGACGTCATTGCTGCACCCATTCCCTGTCGCGGCGCTCGGCCTAGCAGCCGCTCCCGGAAACCCCCCTCCCGCGGGGAGGCGCTCTGGCTTGGCGTGCCGCCCGGCCGCCGAACCGGTTCCTGCGGCGGCTGGCGCTGCCGCAGAGCTCCTCCCGCCACCGGGAGCCCGCTGTGCCGCCGCCGAGCCTGCCCGCACGCACCGCCGGCCCGCGGGGGGGCGCTGTGCCCCGTGTCTCTGCGCCCCGAAGCGGTGCTGGACGGGAGTCGTAGTGCCGAGTGGCACGTGTGCGGGGAGCGGAGTGGCGTGAGGCCGGTGTTGCCGCCATGTCCAAGGTGCGAGCGGGGAAGCGGCTGCGGCAGGAGCGCGGGGAGGGCTGCGCCTCTGGTGAGTGCGGGCCGGGGCGAGCGGCGGTGCCCGCGGGGACGGAGGCCATGGCCTGGGCTGCCACCCGGGCGCGGCCTGCGCTCAGCCCTGCTGGGGTGAGGCCTCGGTGCTGTGAGCCCGGGAGTGTGCGGTGTGAGCCGGAAGAAGCGCCAGTGCCGACGGCGGAGCTGAGCGGAGGTGCTCCTCTCCGCGCTAGCAGCGGGTGTGACACCGCTTTCTGCCCTAGGCATCCTCTTCAACACCGGCGCCGGACAGCACATCCTGAAGAACCCCCTCGTCGTCAACAGCATCATCGAGAAGGTGGCTGGCGGGGCCCGTGGCTGCGCGCCCGGGAGTGGGGCTGAATGCTGGGAGGGTGCCGGGCAGAGCCGGCGGAGGGAGCGTGTCATGAGCTCTGCGCGGTTCCCTGACTTCGGCTTTCCCGGGTTGTGTGGGCGACTACCTTCTGTGCTGCAGTTGCTGCCCTTCCGTGCCGCTTTTTTTCTGACGTGCTAATTATTTCTATTTTTCTATCCTTTGCAAAAGATCTCTCATAAATTAGCTTTGGGACATTCTTGTTCTCACCTTTTCCCTCTTGTCACTCTCTTAATTATGTTCACCCGCCTCTGCTAGGTTGTTGTCGCTTTTTAGCGAGCTGCATGTACCTTTCATCTTGAAATTAAAAGGCTGCTTGAAATCAGTCCTAGAAAAATAACTGCAGTGCTGTTTGTTCTTAGGCTGCCCTACGACGTACAGATGTCATTCTGGAAGTGGGCCCAGGAACTGGTAACCTGACAGTAAAGATGTTAGAGAAAGTTAAAAAAGTAAGTGTGAATTTGCCACACACACACCTTCCCAAGCTCCAGCCACACTGTGGCTTAGGCTGTGGCAAGCAGAAGGATCTTCACGTGCTTGATTAAAATACGTAGAATTACTGTATGAATATTTTTCTTAACCTTTGCATGATTTCAGGTTTTTTTATTTGTTTGTGTAAATCTTGCATGGTTTTATCAAACTATATTGCTGTTACCCATTTATGTGATAGGCTTGCATGTTTTTGGGGAAGGAGTAAGGCGCATAGAATAATAGTATTATTTAAACCTGTACCAATAGATGCAGAGGTTTTTTACCATTGAAATTTTAATCCCAGCCAGGAGAAGTTGTATAAAGTTGCAATCATATACTTTGTTTTCAGGTTATTGCTTGTGAAATTGACCCTAGACTTGTTGGTGAACTTCAGAAGAGAGTGCAGGGCACGTGAGTATCAAAAGTGGAAATAGTGAGCTCTTAAAGCAGTGGAGCTGCATTGGCAAAAACTTTGGCAAAACGCTTCTTCGAGGATAACCACACCATATTTTCCCCAGGAGTCTGGCAAACAAACTAGAAATCAGGGTTGGAGATGTCTTGAAAACAGATTTACCATTCTTTGATGCATGCGTGGCTAACTTGCCCTACCAGGTATGGCTAAACAACATGGCAAAACTTTCTTCTTTCTAAATTATAATTGCCCAGAAATTATACTTTTGTACTATTACTCTTTCTTCAGATTTCTTCACCTTTTGTTTTCAAGTTGCTGCTTCACAGGCCTTTTTTCAGGTATGTGGAAGAACAGAGCTTTGTATTACCTGATAGAAAATAAAATAGCTTTAAAAATATTACCAAATCAGATTTTTTTGTTCCTAAAATATCAGTTTGATGGATCAGGGCCACACCCAAAATTTTCTATAATACAAAATCTGCCAATGCCTGGAAATTAGTTTATGAGTATGAGGGGAAAACTTAGTCTTGGCATCAGTGAGTATCCGGCTGACAAAACTGGAATTGGACCTCTTGACACTAGTAATATAACTAATTGTTACTCCAGGGATAAGTAGGGCATTGTAGCACTTCAGATGTCTTCTTACCTGAGAAAGGAAGAGTGGAAAAGGTAGGATCAAACCTAAGAGACTTCTGTTGCCTAGTCTAAAAATGTAACTTCTCAGGTAGTTCTGTGTGCTGTTCAGTGTGCATGAGTTCTTGAATTCTTTCCCTGAAGTGCTAACATTAGTGACATTACTGGTCAGGTTTTGGAGCTTGGAGAGTTTGGATTTGAAGGACTTGTCATAGAATTATTCAAAATGATTAGTTACAGTCAGGCACAAAACTCTTGAGACTAACCTCCTCTTTGGTCCTGATGCACTTAGCAGTATACAGAATCAAATCCTGTTGTCTTTAAGGAGATGCAGATGTCTTGTGGGGGGGTTTTGTGGTTTGGGTTTTTTTTTAACGTAATCTGCACTAGTTAAGACATTTTGCTTATGGCAAACTTGTATTGTTCCTGAATACTGGGGCAAATACTGTACTTTCCCAGTGTGTTAGTTGGGTTTTGGTGTAGAAGTTGATTACTTAGCATTCATTTTCTCATTTCTGTTATTCTCAGGTGTGCAATACTTATGTTTCAAAGGGAATTCGCACTTCGTTTGGTTGCCAAACCAGGAACTAAACTATACTGCAGACTCTCTATTAATACTCAGTTACTAGCTCGAGTGGATCATCTGATGAAGGTACGTCATTCTGCACTAGCTAACAAACTTACCAAAGACAAAAGAATGTTTCTAGGAATGTGAGGGTTTGCTGCTTATTCATACAGCTGCCTGACTTCTTCTGACTAACAGGTCGGAAAGAACAATTTCAGGCCTCCTCCCAAAGTGGAATCCAGTGTTGTCAGAATAGAGCCAAAGAACCCACCACCACCTGTCAACTTCCAGGTGAGCATCTACAACAACGTAGCATACTAGTGGTAATACTTAATTTCACTTTTCACTTACTACTCAGTTCCATGTTCTGTTTTTACTGTTAAATACCAGTTGCTCACTGGCATTTGCATAATTTCAAAATACTTACTCCTCTGTTCATCAGGCTTGCATTAGGACATTACCTGAATGTGCCACCATCAGTTTGGGTCCAGCTTTATTTACACTATTTCTGACAAGACTGAGGTGCCATCTCCATGTGAATTGAAGAGCTGCTAGTAATAACGCCCCTTTCATGGTGGTTTCTATCTCGCAGAAACCCTTCAGGCTGGTGACTTTTTTGGTTATGATCACAGGGGTATCTATGAGAAGGCTTATCTTCAGATGAGTGTCTATAGGATTGTATTCTTAAAATTACACTGAATGCTCCATGCCTGGAAGTGTTCAAGACTAGGTTGGACAGGGCATGAGCAACCTGGTCTAGTGTCTCTAGGTGTCCCTGCCCACAGCAGGGAGGTTGGAACTAGTTGATCTTAAGGTCCTTTCCAACCCAAACCATTCTATGATTCTATGAAAATGCTTTGATCTTCAGGACCATTTCAGCCTTCCCCAAGGTTAGCCAGATAGTCTTCAATTACATTTCTTTTCAGCACATGAGAACAATTTCAAGATTTTCAAGAACAGTTCAAAGGTTTTGCGGGTGAAGAATTTTGTCCTCCATTTTTATTGCTTTGTCCAAATCAGAACTGATTTTGTATTGTTTAGAAAGATATTTTCCAGGAAGATGTTAATGTGTTCAATATTCTTTTTCTGAAGTTATCAGTAGTGTCTGGTCTTGTTTTTAGTGGCTGCATGTTCCTCTATAAATTCTGACATTTTTAATTTCAGGAGTGGGATGGTCTCGTAAGAATAGCCTTTGTTAGGAAAAACAAGACACTCTCTGCAGCATTTAAGTAAGTAACTTGGGCCTACAAGGATGCTGGAGAGGGACTCCTTATTAGGGACTGTAGTGATAGGACAAGGGGTAGTGGGTTCAAACTTAAACAGGGGAAGTTCAGGTTAGATATAAGGAAGAAGTTCTTTACCGTGAGAGTGGTGAGGCACTTGAACAGATTGCCCGGATAAATGATAAATGCTCCATCCCTGGTGGTGTTCAAGGCCAGGTTGGTCTAGTGCCCGTGGCAGGGCAGTTGGAACTGGATGATCTTAAGGTGCTTTCCAACCCAAACCATGCTATGATTACGTGATTCGATAACTTCTGTTAAAGGACATCTTTTCAAAGTTTGGAAGCCTGTTCAGCTAGCCATTTCTCTGGTGCAAATGCACAGCAGTGTTACAGGCATGCCAACACAGTCTGGGATAAACCATGATGGAGGATTTATGCTGAGATCACAAGTTTTTTCTTTAATAAAAAACTAGGCAGCTGTCTAAAAGAACAGCCCTATGTAGATGTTAACAGTTTTTGATAGTCAAGATTAACAATGAATCAAGTCAAGAAACCTAGTTAAAGCTCAGTTTTTATTCTAAGCTTGCATTTTTTTCAGGTCAAACGCTGTAGAGCAGTTACTGGATCATAATTACCGAATTCATTGTTCCTTACATAATACAGTAAGCTCCTTTTTAATATATTGAATTCTATTTCTGTGTATTGTGTCCTACATATTGACTTTTATAAGAGTAAAAAGTTAACACTGAAAAGCTGGTTTAACGTGTTAAAGTTTTTCTGAGAGAGTTTGAGGGAGGAGAAACTTGCCTGAAAGAAAAATCTAAAAGGGTCACTAAATCACTGTGGAAGAGCTGAAAGCTGAGAATGTTACTAATATATTGGCTGTACGTATCTCAAGGACTTCTACTAATCTAATAAGAGTCTAATGAGAAAACTTTCTGTGTATGCTTAGCGATACCGTTGATTCATTTATAGTCAATGAGCCGGGGTATAAAAATTCAGATGTAAGAAGAATACAGTAGTCCAAACAAGAAAAAAAATCCCTGATACAGCTACTTGAAACAAAAACCATTCTAAAAGCAGGAGAATAATAATTATTTAAATGTGCTATTAATTATTTTCTGTGCTACGAATAGAAAATTGATTTGTATCATATTTTTCATTGACAGGAAATACCTGAAAACTTCAAAATTGCAGAGAAAGTACAGGCAGTCCTAGAAAATACAGGTTACTCTGAAAAACGAGCGCGTTCAATGGATATAGATGATTTTATTAGGTATTCTTTCTTCCTTTATGCCTTCCTTTTAAGCTTCTTGAAATTCTGTCTGTGCCTGTGTAGCACAGTATTACTGGGTCATAGGGTAGTAGTACTAATTCTGTTTTCCTGTCAATACCAGACACTCCTTGCTTCCAGTCCTGAGTGTGAGCACTTAAAACCCTACGTATACTTATACTTACTACACAAGCCACTGCTTATGTTGTTGAGAAGCAACTAGCTAAAGATCCCTATTTCAGGTGTTTGTGTACTAGACCCTTTAGTCTCCTCTAAAATTGGCTTTAATAATGGAATTGACTGTTGTAATATCCCTGGAGAGTTCCGCAGCCTTTCTCTGTGTTGAGGATTAGGCTGTAGTCTATAGCATAATTTGGAAATTTGTGTAATTAACTGCTATATTCTGCTCTTATGTCTGGTCAGTTAATTTAAGTGGCAACATAAATCCTCTTTCACTGTGTGGCAATTAATACAGCTACTCTTGAAAGAAACATAGTAACTTGCTAGGATGTAATATAACTAACTGCACTGAAAATATGCCTACATCTCCAAAATGGCGAATTTGCTAATAACATCTAGTTTAAGATTTTGTAATAATTCTTTGCAGTTGAACAATGGCTGCTTTCATGCTATTTTTATATATTATTCACCAGCCAGCGCCTCTTAGAAATGCCTTAAGCTGAAATATAAATTAGTAAAAATTGTAACATAAATCTTTAACTCTTTCAGCTTGCTACATGGCTTCAATGCAGAAGGCATCCATTTCTCATAGATTCTACTTGAAGAATGAAAGATCTTTTGTATTTTGTCACCGCAGACTTACCTAAGCCAGAGTGACTGCAGTGTACATGCACATTCTGGTTCATAAAATGTTACATGCAGTTTTATCACAGACAGTAAGGAAGAAGCTGCTGCTTTCTATTTTAAGAGAGAAATTCTTCACAGCTAAAATGAGGTGCTGGAATCCCATATGACTGTGTATTTTTAAATATATCAAATAACATGGATGGATGCTGCCGTGATTGAAAGCTGTGTTCTCTGATCATGGACTTGACTTTGCCTCAGTAAATTCTTGCACAGTACTCAACAGTACAACCCTAAGTCTAGAATGGGCAACAAAAACAGTTGTAGTCATTCCCTTTGTTTGGGATTTGTGTGTGTGTGTTTTTCAAAGTATATTTAAACACATTCTGTTAATTTGAAATGCCGGCCTCTTCCATGTTCTCTGGTATCTGCCCCCATTCCAATTCTGTTAGCAATTGGCTTTTCTTGGAGAAATCCCCGTAATGGTTTCTCAGGAACAAGATATTGCCAGCTTAGTATCAGTTACAGAAACACTACCGAGGTACCTGAAAGTACCAATGTCATCTGCTTATGACATCTTTATTGCCATCAAACCGTAGCAGGAACCAGCGGAAAGCTACAGAAGAGCTAGTCTTGTAAGCATAGGCAGAAAGGTTATTTTTGTGAACTGTAAATTCAAGCAGCTATTTTTGTAAGAAAAATACTTCACCCATCAAGGGAGGGAAAGGTTTTAGCATAGATCAGAGCTTTCAGAGAGTCTTACAGGAATGCATGCCTGTGTCCTGACAGAAAGACTTAGAACTAAGTGCCTTAATAGCATTTGGATTATTATATATTTGTTATTAAGGACAAGGCAATTTTCTCAAGGAGTTTTGTATTAACTGTAGCAGCTCTCAAAAGAAAAATCCACTTTGGTCTGTTACAGGGAAAAGTAACTTTTCACTCTGCAGCATCATGCAGGGGTGAAGGCACAGCTCTGTGTGTTAGCTACCATAAGGAATTTTTTCATGTATTGCATACCTCTTTCAACACGACCACAATAAATGGAGAAGAGGCAGATTAGCAAAAACTCTTCAAAGATGTAATGTCATTTTATACACATCCAGTGGCAATTCTTACAAGTCATTGATTCAGTGATTCAGAAGCATGTACAAAAACAGCCACTTGAATTTGCAGGCATCCCAAGAGGTTGTCTTGGAAAACCAAATTGCTCATTTGTTTTTTAATTTAATGATTCTAGTGCTGGTTCACTGCATAGAGAACCAATGTATGGGTAAGGTAACTAGCAACAGCAATACATTCAGACTAATACAGAAGGAGCAAGTGCTGGAGATCTGTATTGCTTAGTAGGAAGCTGCTGAAACGTAACCGCATGTGTCGTTCCTGTCTGCTTTGGTACCTGCTGTAAACCACGGCCTGGTTGCAGCTCTAGGCTTGCAAGGAGAATTGACTATTTCTGATACAAGGTGTCTAAGAGGCATTTTAGAAAGTAAACTGCTGGAGAGTCTTCAAAGAAGCCCTCTGGTATTGTACAATAACCTTGTCACTGAGCCCAGGACAAACCTGTACTGTCCTATCGCCTGCTACCAAAATGTGCTGCCTTCTGATTTCACTGTTTTTTCTTACAACTGTGATAGAGGATGTTCTTAAATGCTCAGAAAGACACATGATGTTTCTTTTAGACCTGCTGCAAAACTTTTAGGACAGGTGTTCTGGGCAACTTCTTCATGTATGACAAACCTGTACAAAGAGCTGGCTCTTGAAGCAAATACTTGTTCTTAAATCAGAGGCCTTTTTGTTCAAAAGTGTAACTGATGTGGTTACGAAGTGAAACCCTTCTCAAAGCACAACAGAATTTCCATAGAAGTAAACTCTCACATGTAATTCATTTAATAGCTTAATTTTATTAAACACATTATGTAAAATCTACATTGTTTCAGTTCATGTTTACACACAGATAAGATTTTTTTAAAATTTTTTTTTTTTTAACCATGATGCGACAAGAGCCTCCCATAGCCTAGCATTCTATGGGAGATAGAAACATTAAACACTACAAGAATTCCTGGCTTATTAACAATCTTTTCAATTGCCTTCCTTTTATCCCCTGCCAGGACTGGCACAAACAAACAGGCTTATATTCCAAAAGTATTTTTTAAACAATTCCAAGGGAAAGTCTGCTAATACAAACTCCTGGAAACTGGGAGAACTCCTAGAGAGGTCTACAAGTCTTCATTTGACAAGAAGTTCTTACATGAAAGGTCAACCTTTTTTGGATACTGACTTGCAAAAATAACTTGAGTGCCACCACCTAAGAAGTGCTGATACACATAGCGCCATTGGTAAGAATTCAGGTACTTGCATGATTTCTATTAGCGCCAGGTTAAGAGGTATTGTGCAAAATCCCCAAAAGATGCAAGTTCAACCCACTTTTCAGCTGCTGGCACTGTACAAAGGGAAAAATAGGTATTAGCTACATTTATTTTTAAAGCAACGGAGCTACTCAAAACTACCTGCAAACTACGGTTAATGAACATGTAAGTCTGTCATGCATTAAAAGCCAAATTTTAACAGTATGTGAAAGGCCAATATGTATGCATTTAGCTGGATCCCTGAACTTTGACAGTTATCCATATGCAGAGGTCAGATCGTACCTTTACTCTGACAACATTACCACATACCATACCACATACTGTATATGTGCATTATCCAAAGATACAACTCTCCTTAGTACTTAAACATTACCCTTTATTATACATCAACTAATTTTTATTTTTGTGGGTTTTTTGATCAGTTTTTTGTTGGTTTTTTTTTAATTACAGAATGAAACGTTAGAATTACATCACCATTATTGATGGTACTCAAATCTAAATTCCGTATTTTTACAAGGAGGATGGAACGTCCAGCTGTTCGTACACTCAACAGCTGTTGCAGTTCCTGTTCAAATGCTATGGCACATCCTGTGAAATGAATCTAGCCACCAAAAAAAAGTCTCAAAACACATTAAAAATGCACGCACACTGGAAGTAATTTATATTGACAAATAAGGAATGTTATCATTAAGGCTGTGCTTCAGGAAGATGATGCTGAGGGTTAAGTAGCCTTCATCAAGGCACACAGAATGGGAAAAAGTAAAGCACAGCTGTCTGTAGAGGAGCAGTTACATACAACCACTAGAGGGGTGTGCATGCACGCAAATACAATTTAAAACTGCACAGCTGGTCTTTGTAACAAAACTGACCATAGTCAAAAGGAAACTGCGGCTTTTTAATGGCCACAGCTTTACTTCATTGTTTAAAAATGGCAAATATTCCCAAACCAAAACCTCACGATTTGAGTAAGCGAAATATTTTAAACAAAGTGCTTCACAGATCTGAACCCTGCATGGTTGTGCTGTCTGGTCTAGAAGCATTTTGTAGACATCATAGGAGCATTTCACACAAAACTTAAAAATGTCATTCAGGTGAATAAGAAACAGGACATTTCCACAGACATTTCTAATGTTTTTACACTTTCAAGTAGTTGAGTTCTTACAGCCACTGGGTTTTATAACAAATGTGTGCTACAGCAGTACGGGTTCATGGACTCCTTTAGCAGCAAAGGCCTGTTTCAAAGGGCACGTGGTTTTTTCAGGCTGATCTGTTTACTGGCCTGTTCCTCCTCTTGCAGAGCTGCCCGGAAAGATTTCACTTTGTCTGTAATGAAAAAGAGAGAATAAATACTGATGTGCCTGTGCTCCACACAGATCTCAAAATTAAGCCCTGATGCTGCACATCCCAGCCCCACTGCACAACAAAGAACATTCCTCCACAAAAATAGCTGACACTACAAACTACAAAAGGATCGAGACAAGCTTAAATTCAATACTAACCATACAGACAAGTTGCAGAGCAACTCAGTCCCTTCTCAGATGCTACCCCTGTCTCTAGGCAGGACAGATCTGGAAACTGCATAATTACATTCCCAGCATGTAACCTGTTCACACTTAAATTCTGCTTCTAACTCAGAGTATAAGGAGATGCACACCATATAAATCCTTTTCCTTCTCAGCAGCTTCCAAACCATCCTTAGAGGCATACAAAATTGTAATGTAAGTGTACAGTCAGTCACTTCTGTACATTCTAAAATCCAGCTGGGTAAATTCTACTCCCCCCTGTTTTTCTATGAATGTGAAAAGCATGTGTGATCAAATTTTGGAAGTTATTCACCATAAATAGGGAAATGCATCTTTCATTAGTTTCATCATAACAACAATGGGAAAAACCTAGGAAAGTTAGTGTGGCATCCTTTCATACTTTATTTCTGAGTAAAAACTAAGGTTTTATCTTATAAGGAGTATCCTATAAGGAGATCAAAAACATCCCAACCTCATCTCTCAGCCCCCAACCCTATCCTTAAACTTTTACCAGTATAGCCTGACTGCTGGAGACCAAACAGTTACAGAAACTAAATTGAAAGATCCCTCTCCACGAGGAGTACCAAGCCAACAAACTCATTTTAGAAGACAAGTGGAAGAGTCAATTTGGGGCTCTAAGAAGTATCTGCAGTTTGTTTTTGAACAAAGAGAGGCTGATAAAACGCAGACAAAAAGGCTTCTGAAGAAAAAGTAAGCTAACCACCAAGCCACCGAGAGCTCAATGCTCTTCTCAAGCAGTCTTAAAAATGAGAGCAGTGTCCCTGCTACACTACAGAATGCAACAGAGCAGGAACTGCAAGTTCCTACTACTTCTTCCTCACTGCATCACCTTCTTTTTCATACAGTCCATCTGGATTTTTTTTTTCTTTATTGTTTTGAGGCAAAGGGGGGAAAAAAAAAAGGGGGGGGGGAAGTTACACGATTGAATTTATACATCCTGGAGGTAAAGCATAGATTTTTCCTTAAAACTAGGATGAACACTTATGCAAACACATTCATAGGCAGAACAATACATGCCCCTTCTACAGGACATTGCAGGGCAACAGAAGGGGAAATAAAGACCCTAAAACATAACCAGACATTTTTATCCTCATTATTACTGCAAGTCTCCATGGCATATGAAAACACATTGCCAATAATGCACACCAAAGTGATGAAAAGCAATCTACCTCTAAGTTCGGTCAGAATTTCAATTTTTTGACCTAGAATTACTTCAAGTTGGGTAGCATAAGAATCCACATCATAGTCTACTTCTTCTGTCATGTCAAGAAGAGCTTTTTCATCCTCCAGCCATCTAAGAGATTCCTAGATAGAAGTTAAACAAAACAAAACAGCTAAATACATAAGCAAAGTTTACACATAAGTTTCAAGACAAAGAGCTGAATTAGACATTTTCTCAGGACAACCACATTTTCACTGTATAGCCACCTTAATAGAACAGATCTCAATTTTAAAATGAAACCTTATTTCTAACTAAGGAAAATTGAAACTTTATTGCTAATTCAACAAAATTGTAGTGTTCTATTTTTCCTTCGTTCCAGTAGTCATACCAGCAACAGGTAAACCCCAGCTACCCCAGTTCTCTTCAAATTCAGAACATAAAGTGGCTGTAAAGCTAAGAAACTCAGAACAGAACTTTAAGTGACAGTTATGTCCCCTTAGGCAGGTATCTAACTTTGAAGCTGGGCTTAAATTTTATGTATGGGCTGGTTGCCACTGATTATAATCGTAGTGTCCTTACTACAGTCAAGGAACCAAGATAATTCCACCCATAACTGAATCTAGTTTTGAGAGAAGCTTTGTGAAAGAAGAACTATTTTAAACTTAATAGTAAGTAAGCCAACTCCCCAGATAGTTAAGAGAACAGCGAAAGTTGGTTAAAGCAGCTCTTAAGCATCATTGCACCCTGAATATTACCATAAAAGAGGAAAAAGATAAGTCTTGCAGCAAAGAAGAATGCAACCAGGAGCTTAAAGCTTTCAGAAACATGCAAAGCCATGATCCCGAGAACTGGTCTTTGAAAATGCTTTGATTTAAAAAAAACCAACCAACCAACACAAAAAAAAAAAAACCAAACACCACCACCAAGAAAGCAGCTGACAGTTCTAGGCATGCTGGGCTTGAAATACTAAAATTAAGACTTTCCCTCTGCTCATTAGCCCAGGTAATATCAAAATTACAGTCCAAACACCATGTATGCTTTTTGGCTTTTAGAACAGGCTGAGCTCTCGTTGGCATAGGATTCATCTGATGTAAATTCTTACACTTAAGACACAAGGGAAGGCCAACATTTTCAGAGCACAGTTCATTCCACTGATCTATTTCAGACATTTTTGTTAGGAAAGGATGTTTTGGATCAGGAGGTTCCGGGAGGAAGGTGACAGGAGACAACTTCTGCCTGGTACAGCTAGTAGATTCTGGTGCAACCCACCTCCCCCAGTGGCAGAAACTAAAAAGCCATGCTGTAAGGGAGCTGAAGCTGAGACACATTTCCTCCCAATGACTGCTGGGAGGAGCATTTAATCTTCAGAGGGACACACAGAGGTAGTAGGATCTTACACTAATGCAGCTTGTCTCTCCAGAAGTCACAAGCACTGGGACACAGCTATGGCATATGAGTTTCACACACCTGCATGTGTGTCATGGTTTAAGCCCTGCCACACAGCCCACTCTCTCACTCCCCCCGCTTCCTCCCTCAGCTCCCAGAGGGATGGGGAGGAGATACAAAAGAATACAACTCCCACGGGTTGAGATAAGAACAGTCTACTAACTAAGGTGTAATACAAACCACTGCTGCTACCACCAATAATAATAATGACAAAGGAAATAACAAGAGAAGAGAATACAACCGCTCACCACCGATCGAAGCCCAGCCCCACCCCAGCAGAATCTCCAGCCCTTCTGGGTAACTGCCCCCAGTTACCTCCTGTGCATGATGTGCTGTGGTATGGAATACCTCTTTGGTCAGTTTGGGACAGGTGTCCTGTCTCTGCTTCCTCCCAGCCTACCCTCCTCCCCGGCAGAGCATGAGGCTCAGAAAGTCCTTGGTCAGACTGAACATTCTAAGCAGTAGCTAAAACCATAGGTGTTATCAGCACTGTTCCCAGGCCGAAAGTCAAAAACACAGCACTGCACCAGCTACTAAGAAGGAGAAAAATGAC
>WYDI02013294.1:0-26153 GCA_009867235.2 Psittacus erithacus
CAGTCTAAACATTCTAAGCAGTAGCTACAAACATCGGTGTTATCACCGCTGTTCCCAGACCAAAATCAAAAACACAGAACTGCACCAGTTACTAAGAAGGAGAAAAATTACTGCTACTGCTGAACCCAGGACAGGAAAGAAGACAAAGATTTTTACGGACTGTAGAGCACCATCTTCTCCAAGAGTTTCAGGGGAGAAGTCCATTAAGTTCTCATAAAAAATGAAGCTTATCTGGGAGGACAGTGGGACCAGTGAGAACAGTTCTGTCTTTAGGTCCAGGGCTCCTCTTGAAAGACCTGCTCTCTGTTTGCACTGTCAGTGGAATGAGGTCCTGCTTTGTATGTTCTCTTCCAGGAGGAAGCTGTTTGCCACAGAAGGTCAGACTATCCTCTGGTGACTCGTTCCAGTTTTACTAATGCCACATTGATCCTGAAATGTCCCATACTAGCCTACTTAGGAGTTCTTGACTGGAGCTATATAAAAGTTTTTGCTTACTGAATAGAATTATGTGAGCCGTAACAAAGAGGAGTGCTCCTCATAAACGGTTGGTGGGCAGCTTCAACTGATTTTGGATGAATTTAGGTTTGCGACTTTTGATTATACCCCCTTCACAATTAATCCTATGGACACAGAAGCTGAGATCTACAATATTTTAAATGCATATAGTAAAATCTAAATTATATACAGCACAGCTTCAGATGAGGGAATAACGTGACAGCAAATTGCGTTACATAAAATATGGCAAAGCAAGTCTTTACTATAAATGCATTTGCTGAACTTACTTCTAAAAGGAAATCAACACAACAATACCAGTTTAAAAATCAAAACACTGACAACTAGTCAACCTCTTGCCAGACTTAACTATTCAATTTTTAAAATCAAGTCACAAATATAAGATGCACAAACTAGTGGATCCTCCTCCACTTCCTAAAAGCCCTAACATGGGGCTCCTAACTGATACTTATTCCCATACTAACTAAACTTAACAAAAGAACAAATATATGTAAAGGGGACCCAGTTATGCAGGACTTCTAATTGTGTATCTCTAGCTAATGTAACTATATAACAAACCAAATTTCAACTGAGTTCAAGAAACTGTTTAGTTTGCACCCTGTGCAGTTTGCTCAGTATAGGTATTTTAATGGTATTTTATGTAAAAAGGCATCACAGTAATGTTTAATACTATTTTGGATATTACATATGGTGAATTATATAAAAACTCTTTATCTTTATCTTTCATGGATAAGGTTATTCCAGCAACTGGAATATTTTAAGATGTGTGCCTCTTTAACAACTGAATTCTTCACTTTCCTGGAATAGATTATAGACACTAGAAGAAACATATTACCAGCAAGGTGAAGTCAAGCATACATAAAAAGTGCCTGACCTACCCTGTGGCTTCTTCAGAGCCACAGTAACTAGATTAACCTCTATATTGATAAACAGGATCTCTTATAGGGGGAAACTTTGGTTAAACCATTACTGATATTTAAGACCAAGTGATTTTCAGAAAGTGCCAAGAAGCCATAAAGGGTCTGTGGCATACGATGGCAAAGTAATTGTATAACTGATTGTCTCTTGAATGACAACTCTTCTAAATCATTCCCCAACTTTTAAAGTGATTTAGTGGTACATCCATTTGGAAATCTGTTCCATCCATTGGCCCAATAGTCTCATTTGGTTCAATTTCCCACACATAAAGATTACATTCTTCCCAAATGAGAAAAAATGTCTGAACATTTCCAGATAACAATCCAGAAACCAGAAAGATACTAAAATACATTACATTATACATTGGGACAGTTACTATGAATGCTGTATATCTAGGCCAGGGATTCTTGCATCTTGTCAACAAAGAAGTTATGCAATCAAATCTTCTGAGACGAGCTGAAGAAAGCAGGACCAAAATATGTGAATCTTTACTAACTTCAGCAATAACACAGATGAAAACCAAAACATCCTCACTGACTGTAATTGTGTCTAAGAAGCATGGACCAAGATCAGTTTTGGAATAGAGGACTGTCAAAAGAACAGAGGTTAACCACCAGAAATTCTTTGTCCCATGGCCTCCAAGGGTCCTGGGTGATGGCTCTGAAGTTACTTCACACTTTTCAGTCATGGTCTGGTGGAATTAAATACTTAAAGACAATGTGCTAGTGATGCTGAAACATCCCCAGAGGTAAACTGCAGACAAGTGAATCAAATACTAAAAGAGCCAACTCCATTCATTGACAAAACCTTAGAAATGGAAGGGAATACTGCACCATCTGCTGGCTGATATCAAACATATGAGGGTGTTGCCCTCCCTATTTCAAGAATGAACTGTGAAACAAGATAGCCAGGACAAATTTCAGCGTCAGATTTTGGAACAAACCAATTGGGCTACCACAAAAAAGCAAAAATCTGCCCCTGATGAAAATCAGTACTATTACAAATAAGTCAAAACTAAAGCACACAGTTTTCAGAACTGATAACCCACAGGATGACTAACAAGTGTTTGCATGAACTACATCTACATTTAAAAGCAAACCAGGGGAGGAGTCATTCTCTGAGCCTGATGCACAGCAGTGTGGAAGAGATCATTTCTAGTCTCATGTACTAAATAGGGTGGTTGCCTTTAAATTGTATACAGTGTATAGTCTCAGTAGTTGCTTATTCTGAATCATGGATGAACATTACCTAAGCAAATAAGCCCCAGAGAACCATACAAGGGACTTTGCTATCTGTGTACTTAACAGTGCTGTGTCAATGCTCAAGGCCATGTTATGACCCTGTTAGTTTTCTAGGATAAATGTGGAGGTTGACATGACTGACACAAACACAGCTGGAGTGTAGAATACAAATACATTAATAAAAAATAAATTGATAAAAGTATACTTGCATACATTTTTAATATTATATTGAATATATCAAAGCATATATAAGCAAAATATTTGGTGCAGATGTATCACTCAGGACTATTAAGCAAGTTGAGTTGATTAGACAATATTACTTTCAAAAAGTTAAAAATAAACCCTGCTTTAGGAGAAGATTACAGCTGCTTCTGGCATCTGACATGGGTGTCTGTGAAATGAGTCATTGAGCACAACTGTTACATTGATGGTGTCACTGAAAATGGCATTTCACAGTTGGAAAGAAGTCTTCAGATGACTTTCACTCAATACATCCATGTGACCTTTACTGATTTTTTTTGGGATCATATGTTGCCAACAAATTCAACAGAAACTTAGATATTTAAATTATTCATTTGCTTCTTTGCGGTATATCCATTTACCTGTGATCATTTATCCAGCTGTACTCATTTGGATTTCTGAGCAAAATGCCATGCCAGCTGAAACAGAAGTTCTCTTCAGATAATGAATATAGTGTAAGTGTTATGATAACCAAGAACAATCATGCCAATCAGATAATTTAACTGATCTTTCTGAATTTGTGACCCATAATGAATTTACATAGCTATAAAAACTACGGCACTTCAAAGGGGTCACTTGTTGATCAAACACCAACTTAAGACATTAAATTTAGAAACCTTATCCATGTAATTCTAGTTGCTTTCTTACGTATTTATTTGCTCTTTGAAAAAAAGTTTTTTCTAAACTGCATTCATTTCAGCAAGATAGAGTAAGTCCCTGGAAAGAAGGAGTAGTTTTGGTGAATTGTACAGCATACCCAAGGCTTTCTTTTTTGGGTTAAAAAAGTAAAAGACAAAGTTATACTTGAAATTTAAAATGTAAAAAAAGCTTCTGTAATGTTGGTAAACCAAATGGTCATTTGACTGTTCAAGTGAAATATTTTAGAGTAAAATATTTTTACTTAGCAACTGAATGATTTAGTAAAGGATTATTTTCTAATTAAAACCATGACAAATGACCCTACTTTAAATGTCAAAGTATGTGTCTTTTTCTCTTTGGCATAATACATTTTCTGTTCCTTAATTGCACTTCTTTTGTTACAATGCTAAATTTATCTTGAAAATTTATATTCACACCCCCTGTAAAGCTAAAAATGTAGATCTTTAAAGGTTTTTAATTTCTTGTTAACAGAGCCCACATTATAGGGAGTCTAAATTTCAGAAAAAAAATTAAATTTGATGTTTATCATTATAAGGTAATACATATATGTCATGCATGTATTATGACATATATATTACATTATAATATATATGTCATGTATGGATTTAGAAAGCATAAAATACTGAAAGGTATGCCATTTTACACTGCCCTTTCTCTGTACACATCGGAATTGCCATTATGAAACATGATAGTTTTATATATATTGTATTATTGCATTTTTCTACTTTAATAGTGCTCTTTAAGACTTGAAACAATGAAGAAAAAATTTCAAATTCTTTTCAAAAAGATCCCAGAATCCTTCTTGCATTTTGTGGATCTACACTGCTGGCATATCTATAGTCTTCATGGAAATTGGTAAAATATTCTTGTTAAAATACATGTACTTGAGGTCTAACCATACTGCAGACATTCTGGCAGTGGTTGCCTTTGTGTGACAGAATTAAAGCATTGTTGCCAATGTAAAATCCTAACATAAAGGCATGAATAGACAACAAAATGAAGATAAGACAATAATATTTTAAATATATATAAATAATAACAATATTTTGAATTTGTATAGCAAACTTAAAAATTGTTCCTAATCAACTCCCTTCAAAAGCAGAAGCCATTAAGAAAGCAGCTAAATCTTGCATTCTTCACTCAAAGTTAAACTTCTCACCATAGAAAATGAAGGCCATTTTTACTAAAGTTATTTGTATGCTCTCAATGCTTTAAATCTGAACCATCAAGCATACTGACTCAAGAATTTTTTTCCTGGCTAGATGAGTATCTTCTGAAATTATGGGAAGGGAAAAACTACCATAGAGGCTTACATAAATAACAGCTGTAGACTATGGCAATAATAATTCTGCTTGATTTTTTATTTTCTTTGGAAGTAATAAAAAGTGCAAACCAAAGAAAAACTTGTGGAAAGTAGACTGAACTTAAGTAAAATAACTAACAGCAAAATGGTTGCTAGCACTGTGCTTTATTATCTCTGCAAACCTCAAGAATTACATTATATGAAATCTACTATCTCACAGTACAGCAGATCAGAGTGTATTTCACAGGATCATTGCCCAGTTCTTTGTCTTTTCCATTCAATTTATCAGTGAAAGATGAACTGTGTCTTCCAGTGTGTTGCAAACTGAATTTGAAACAAACAGGTTTTCATAATACAGTTTTTACTAGATGGAATGAGATCGGGTCATAGGATTTCTAAACTGTCCTTGAAAAAAAATACTCTGAGGAGGTCAACACGTCATGTTATATCTATCTGTAAGTTATAGTATTGATCTACATTCTACATATGTATCTTTCTACACTTTACATATGTATCTTTATACATTTAATTAAGATATTTTGATTGCTACTCCTAAGAGTTTTATGTTTAAAAGAGTTTATAGATTCACTGGGAATGCTGTTCGGTTTTCACATTGACCAGAAGAATAAATGACAATAAATTTTGCACAGAAAACTTGATAAATCATGCTGATACATATGAAGTTTTTTTATTTTCACTTTGTTGGCCATAGGTATATTCATCCACAGTTAAACAGAATTAATAAATAAGTAGCATCAGTAAGTTGTACATAAAAATTAAATGAACTAAACCCAATGTTAGGTATTAAGGCAAGATTACAAGCTTAAAAAACACCTACTTGGTTCCCAAATGATATGAAATAAAACTATGTATTAGGGGGAGAAAGGAAGTTAATGTAGGTACAATAAGCAACTGCGTCTGTTTTGGTTAACATTGTTTCATGCATAAGTCTTACAATGGACTAGTTCGTCATGTCAGTACTCACAGTTGATTAATGGATAATATGGTGATATGCCCAGTTTATACTCATGTTCTCAGTTCTCAGGTCCTATGTATTTTTGTTTGTTAATAGGGTTGTAGAGTAGCCCTATTAATGCAAGGGAAAAGAAAGTAACTTTGAAAAGCAGAGACCGAAAACTAAGATTGCTCATTATTTATTTAATTATGTTTTCCCAAACATAAACATCCAAAAGTCACTAAATCTTAATGATATAAGTTCTGCAAATCCATGCAAAGTAAACAAAAAAAATCCAACAAAACAGTCTCCATTTAAAGTAATCTTCAAAATAAAGTTAATGATGATGGTAAAGACCTCTGAGTAGTAAGGCGGGATCACTGAAACCAGCAGAAAGGCTAACTGCTACAGTGAAGATTCTAATGGACAAATAAAAAAGGTCTCAGAATGGAAGCAAACTATCAAAGTTATCTAAGAAATTAGGATTTTTATTTTACTACTGTGATATCCTAGATAGGTTTTGATTCAGGAAATTAATGTGAGAGCTGAACTCCTCAAAAAGAGATGAAAATGCAAAAAAATTTGTCGATAAGAGTTATTCTAAATTCAGGCACAGCTAACATCATCAAGTGCAGAAGCTTCACAGATACTAGCTTTATGACTATCCCATAATCAAACTATGGTCTGAATAAGATGCAGTACAATCAGATTGGGAATAAACATGTTAAATATTATTCTTTGGAATAATAGTTCAAAGGCAATACATAAGAGACTAAATATACTATCACCAATCACTTTGAGTTGACTGAATTTGTAGATATACTGATGAGCTAAGCTAATATACCATTATTATGTTTTTGAATGGTTTTGCATGGTACAGCTCCATAAAACACACTGCTACGTATAAACAAACTTCACCATTACAGTGGGGATCTCAATTTTTTAGAAGCCTTAGTAGACAATGATCATGCAGTGAAGAACTTTTTCTTCCACAGACCTATTTCCTTAGCAATCACTGTAATGTGGTGTGTTTGCTATGTAATATAGTGTAGCCTTAGCAATCTTACTAGGAATTCTACACTCATTTTAGAGATAAAAAGAGAATAAAAAAAGCAGACAGGCTACCATGGTCTGGCTTTAATCACCCAAGTTATCCCACTGTCTGCTTAGCTACCAAAATGGTGTTATGTAATGCAGAAAAATGCAAATTATCCTTGATCTTTTTAGCCATTATACAAATGTTTCTAATACTGGTGTATTTTATTAAAAAGTGGCTACAATTTTTTGCATTGCTATATCAGTTTTTACATTGTTGCAATGTTACTTCAGTAACTTAATTTGCCGTCTGGAAGATGCAGTGACATAAGTAAGTGGGTGTGTCTGTGACAGATTTTTCTACATGAAGCTCTCTTTGAACTGAGCTGAGGCATTTGCTTCAACCAGTACATCGGCTGTGTCTGTATTGTCTCAGTACCGGGGCAGAAAACTAATTTTGCTGCACAATAAGCTAAAACCAAAAGCTTGTCACTACATTTTTGCCCACATTGTCTTCTTTAGGGAGCATGTTTTATGCGTCAATGGAGGCTTATTTGTCACCCTACTGCAATAAGCTTCCAGACTGCTTGTAAGATCAGTTGGGATTGAAATGTATTATAAAGGCTATATAAACATAAATTTATATGAAATGTAATATAAATTCAAAAAAGGAAACAATAAATAAGTTGGAAAATGGAATCTGATAAAGATTTATATTAATAGCTGTCAAAAGGGCTGTGGAAAGTAACATTGAAAACAGGGCGCATTGCTGGAATGCTATAGAAAAGATACACCAATATTCTTTTTTATTATTGTCCATACTATCATTAAGAATCAGTTATGCCCTAATGATACCTCAAGAGCCACACAGTCACCCAAATTTCTGCAGTAAACCAAAAAAGTTTTAAGTAATTACTCAAAATCCTCTTAATTAATATTTAGAAAGAATAACAGATGTTTTCATTATTTGATTAATACAAATTCTATTTGATAGACCAGTCAGTGGCTGTCACAATACTTAAGGCTTTGTTCCTATAATATGTAATTTAGTAAGATCAATTAAACCTTATGATATAACAACTTTATCTAATCACACTAGACAAGCATTCAAGATGAATATTCTCCTAGAATAATGAACACCAAAAATAATTAAACATACTGAGATTTAAGTGATCATAATCGAATTTCAGGCTTAATATTCTGTTAAGATTGATGTTTCTGTTTTTATCTCCCATGGCATTATCGTTATAACAAAAGATGTCTTCTTGAGAGTACCTAAGGAGACCAAACCAAGAATTTTAATATTTAGATACCAACACATTCCAGTGTAAAAAAACCCCATTCTACTCCATTTTAATAACTGAAAACTACCTCATATCATATGTGGGGGCTGGAATTTCAATGGAGAAATAATATGATGTTAGGGCAATTCTCTATGGGAACTAGAGACAGGAACTTGGTTTTTAATGACTGGTCTATTATTCCAAGCTTCAATAGTCATCTGTGCAAATTCAGCTGATGTTTCTAGCTCATCACCACAAGTGAACTTGTCTGGCAGTCAAAGGTATTGACCTATCATTTCAGACAATTAATTTACTTTCTAAAATCAGAGGCCATGTCTCCATTTCAGATAGAGGCAGAATGGTTTGAGTCGTTGGCACACACTCTAACCCCAAAGACTAGCTGTTCATATATGCACTATTTGTGCATATTTCTGCAAAGAGGAAGGAGATAGGGAAAAACATGGAAAAAGAGAAAGTGATAATGGCTAGTAGGTTTAAAAAAGAGAAATGTAAATCTCCCATTCTGAGCCAGAGCAGCAAACTATCTCACGGCTCATACTGGCTAGTACTGATACTTCAGAAGAATGAGCAAGAAAGCCTGTAAAAAGCACGTTTCTCTCCAACACTGATGAATGAAGCTTAGACTCATATGTGGGCATCATTCAGATTTTCAAAATTATATTTAACCAGAAATTGAGGTTCTGGCTCTTGATATGAATAATTTCTTAGCTTCAGTGGTTTCCTGTAAGGATACTTTTCATTGCATAAGGATCTCTTTTGCACTGTATAATCAACATTTGATATTTTTTTTAATTTCAAACTTGCAAGCATTAGAGTTTCTCTTGTCACTGTTTAGAAATGTTTTATCTGTCAGTGAGTTATGCCCTTCTATAAGTGAGAAATTTTAGGCCTGTGACAGTAATACTCAATCCCTCAACTTCTAACCATCAGCCAAACGTAAATTCTAAGGCCTGAAGGTGTGACCAAGGTGTGGTTTAAACTGCATGTGAAAGGAGAATATCTTCCAGCTTCTCAGCACTGGATTACCCTTAGCTATTTCCAGACTCCAGGTTAGGGAGAAAGTATGAGGACACATACCATTTCTTCTCTCAATTTCCATGCTCATTCAGAGGGAAAGGCACCTAAACAGGAAGGCTGGAAAATATTCCCTGCAATGCCAGGTCCCTCAGTGCCCCAGGATATATTGTGGCAAGCACCTGTTTCACAGTTCAGAAATAACCTAAGATTTTACCATCCTATTCATGATAGTTTGGTTCAGTGACCAGAGAAGTCTATGGAAACCCTTGTTGATAGGTCAAAACCTAAGTTCTCAGCTTATTCCAAAGCCTTATTATCTACACTAATTTTGAAACAATGGATTATTGTCATGTATTACTGAACTGATTAAATATCTTGATGTACCAACTTTATGGCACAAAGATGACAATTTTACATGAGCACTAGATCCACCATGATTCAATCCAGAATCTTTTACTGAAAATGGATATGGTGTCTAATAAATTTCATTTGAGAGTTCTCAAACTGTTCATGAAAACAGAACTCGCTTTTTATCTTCCTCTGTTTGTGGCAAAACTGCCTGAGTAGAACTGGTTCCATCTTATAATCATTTAGCCAAGTCTAAGTTTCAGGTCTGCTTTTAATAAAACTCTACATGGTTGATACTGCATGAATAAATACTTTACTCATCTGTATGAGGAAATTCTTGAACAACTAATCCTTCTGAAGACAGCTGAGAACATTGAAACTGAAGCTATTTGTATTATTTCATGTTCCCTCCACATTCTATATATTCTTGGAATAACAGTTCTAAGTCTTTAAAAATTGCCCTTTCCATGTCACAGAATCATAGACTCACATGGTTAGGGTCAGAAGAGATCTTAAAGATCATCCAGTTCCAACACCCCTGCCATGGGCAAGGACACATTCCACTAGACCAGGTTGTTCTAAGCTCCATCCAATCTGGCCTTGAACACCTCCAGGAATGGGGCATCCACAGCTTCTCAGGCAACCTGTTCCAGTGTCTCACCACCCCCATAATAGATAATTTTTTGCTGATATCTGATCTAAATCTACCCTGTTTCAGTTTAAAGCCATTCTCCCTTATCCTATCACTACACACTCTTGTAAAAAGTTCCTCTCCAGATTTCCCTTAGGATTCCTTTAAATATTGGAAACCTGCTATAAGATCTCCCTGGAGCCTTCTCTTCTCCACTGCTAATGTCACAATGCTTTCGGCTCCCAACAGTATCATTTTATAATTTTGTCCTGGGCATCAGAAGTACCTTAACTACCATGCTTATGAGGCAAAAAAAAATAAAAAATAAAAAATCAAGGATTACTAAAAAGTGCACCTACAGACAAAAAAAAAGAAGTTGCTGCTCCTTTATGTAATTTCAGTCAAATACATCCCAGAAAACCTTACAGGCTCCTCACATACAGGAGTATGCTTATTTTACTAAAAGTATTTTCCTTTTGCGGAAAAAAATATTTCTTGCTGTCATGCCAAACACATTCACTGAAATTATACTAAAACTTCAGTTTTGAATTCAGACTTCCTGTCATCTTCAATATGCCAAAACTTTGCTGTGTAGGTCTAACACACAGTAAAGAAGATACTCACAAGAAAAGAAAAAAAAAACAACCAAAGAACAAACCAACCAATCACACTACCAAAAACCCCCCACAAAACAAAAAAGGGAAATTAGCAAACTATCTGGTGGTAGGGTAGATTTTATATTATAGACAGCAAAGCATACTTAATCCATTGGTTTGCAAACAAAAGTAAAAATAATATCTATCTACACTGAGGGGTAGGTTATCAAAAAAAGCTTCTCATTAGTTGTCAGCTCAGAGTAACTTCAAAAGCAGTCCCTGAGCATCCAATAGTATGTTTCTGAAAACCTCCTTATCTCTTACAAGCTGTTGTGAGAGCTGAATCAAACCAGCATGTCATGAAAAATGCTTTCTAACAGTATAAATCAAAGGAATCACAAGCCTCTGATTAGTTAACTACTCCTTTTCAGATCATCAAAACAGGTTAAGTTTAAAACATGAAAAATATAGACAAAATTTTCTGTCACCTGAAGAGTTTTTTTCTTTTTTTTTTTTTTTACTATAACAAACACCATGGAAATACACTAAGGATGATCCAAATATAGAATTCAAATCTTCAAACCTTTCTACCTGAATTATGATTTCACATTCCCACACTTAAAAATTACATTTTCAAAGCAGAGTTAAGAAATTGGACGAAGCTTTCATTTTCCAGGTCTTTCACATGACATATTACTACAGTCTGCATTCACATCTGCTTTGTAAACGTATTTGCATTAACAGCTTCTTAAACACATTGTCTCAATACAACTTCAGCTGTGAAGGTTGAAAATACTTAAGTATTTGTTGCAGAATGCTTCAGAATTCAAGATGAAATGTCACATATCTGTGTTTAAATATTTCCACTTGTAAAAAAGTGGGTGGCATGTGAAAGTGTCATTTCACCTCATTTTAATAGTTTTAAATTTTACCTGAATATGGAAAATACTTTTTTTCCTTCTCTGCTCATATAGAGAATGAAAACAATGCACAGGACATTGGACAAAATCCCTTTGTAAGTCCAAAAGTAATGTGACTTTTCAGTAATAACTGCGGCACATTCCAGACTATACAAAAGAAAACCATTATACTGTGGAGCTCGTAAAAGCCCATGTGTGTAAGTATAGAGATGTTTATGCACATTCCTTCCTTTTTTTTTTCACAGTGCACAAAAGAATAAGGCAAGGCAAGAAGTTTCACACAGATTTCTGATCATGGTAGAAAATACTCTCCAAATATCAGAGACTGAGAAACCAATGACAGGATCAAAGTAGAAAAAAGCCACTGAATTTGTTGAAGAAGTTTCACATCCTCAGCCCTGCAATGTCCAGAAAATCTCCATTAGCCATGGCACAGTTCTAGAAATGTCCCTAATATGATCCTATGGTTTTATTCAGCCTGCTCCAACCACACACCACATCCAAAGGCTTTACTTTAAATTCATCTGCTTCCACATAAGATCATAGAATCATTTAGAACGGAAGACACCCTTAAGATAACTGAGTCCAACCATTTATAGTAATAACTGACAGAAGAAATAGCTAATAAGAAATTGGGACAGATCCCAATTTTTCAACAGATTAATTAAATTTTATTCCACACATGGTGCATGCAAATACAATGACAGGCATTTGATGTTCTTGCTTTTGAAATTCAAGATACTCTAGAGAAAGGTGCCAGCTTCAATGCTATCAGTAGAACTCTGCACAATTGACTTAATACTTTGTGAATCTCATCTAATTTTTTCTTCAATTCAGTTGTTTGTGGCTTTACAGTCTCTTACTAAAATTCTTCTAAAACTGCAAGCCTGAAGACAGTGAATGTGACAAGACAAAAATTAAATTGTGAAATTAATACTTTCAAACACCTCAAACTTGAATGCCAAAAATTAATCTGAAAAACTTAACAGCTGAAAAAAGCATCTTTGTAAATGTGATTCCCATGTCAAACAAACAAGATCGTTGATGGTGCTGAAAGAGAGGTTCCAGCATAGCATAAGATTTCTGTAACTTTACTATGCATGTGACAGATAGCCTTTAAGTGTCATGATAGCTTTATAACTCAAGTGTTTTCTTTCAATTAGTATTAACAATGTTTGAAAACCATATTTCAGTAACTTAATAAGACTTTGTGACTAATGTAAAAAGGAATTTGCATAATCTGACCCTTTATCATATAGGTCTGGGAAGAATCCATTCAAAGGTAAGAATGATTTTTGCAGTTTTAATATTCTATACCTGCAGTTACAGTGTTTCCTAAAATAAGTCCTAAAACACTTGAAAAAATCAAGAAAAAAATATATATACATACCCACATGCTGTTTTCTTCAGTTGCTAATATGTTTGATAATATTAGAAATTTTTTTAACTCACAGTGAAGTTAAAGATTAGGTAATAGGTTGGATCAAGCCTTAGAAAACCTCCTATTTTAAAATATTTCATTCCAATAACCCATATGATCTCTGTGGAAGTGACATCTTCTCTGAGTATCATTTTAGGCAGAGTACGTTTGCGTGTGAATGAGGCAGGCCAGTTTTTGAAGGAGATAGTCAACTTCTAGAAAAAGGACAACAAATCTGGTGTACCTGTTCTAGGAGAAAGCTTGAAAGGCTTTTAGTGCACAGTGAAGCCTAAAAAAGCAGGAGTTGAGCAGAAACTGTTTCTCAATGTTGAATTCCTCTAGTATTTAGGAAAGCAGGACTTCACACTTTCTTGTAAATAAATGAAATTCCATTAAAACCATGAACTCCATTAACACTTTTTCCACCTAGCTGGAACAATGTGCAAAACCTTTTAACTCTAGTTAATCACTTTGGTAAGAAGACATAAAAAGCAAGTAATGTGTTTAACTGAGAGTTATGTTTTACATGACATGTAGATATATTTGAAGTGGAACACAGTAAGGATACTCATAAGCAAATGAAATAGCTCTGTGCCTCCATTTCACAGACTCTGTGCTATGATGTAATGTACTTATCAAAGGATTCATATAAATACAAGCTGAAAACATACAATAAATTTTTGAGTAAAAAGATACAAAATGTTCCTTTACATTATGCACTATCTCTCATTTTAAGTCAGCTTTTCTCTGTGAAGAAAATATTTCTTTTTTTAAATTCTCAGCCTTGCACAATGCAACTCCCTACTCACTAACTCTGAAAAGAAAACACCACCATGGGTTGATCTGGATCAGTGTAATACAACAAAAAATAAGAGCTGGAAAAGATGGACAGAAATAGGAGGTTTTTTCCAGCCAGCCCCAATGACCAACTTCAATCATTCGACAGAAACAATCTCCCAACATGGATTTATCTAGATCCAGGGCTAAACTCTGGTATGGGGAGTTGAATGTTTGTTTGTTTTGTGGCCAAACAGCAACTGCAGTGAAGCAGGATACACGTGAAATCTAGAAAGGCAACAAAAAAAGAAATCTTGACTAGGAGAGTATCAGTGGAGGTCTGTCCTCTGGGTATAGCCACATAGCAGCAAAAATTTTCAGAATATCCAGGCATTCAACTAGTTCATTGACAATGAGCTGGACCTGGGCATGCAGATCATGAGGATATAGAACTCGATACAGAACTGAAATAATTCCTTGTGAAAAAGGAAGTAGCTAGTAAAAGAAGATACAAATGTTTATTACCATTTATATAAACTACTGTCTAACACATTTGATGGAAAATTTGACACCATTAAGGTTTATGTGAATACTTAGAAATGCAATACATATGTTTTCCAAAGAAAAAAAATTTACAGTAGAGATCTAACTACTGAATATATGCTATGATGTATTACATAGACTAGGACAGATACTGCTAGAAATAAGTTTTCCATTAGGCGTCTATAAAACATAATTTCCCAAACTGTTCTCATATGGAGCAATGTCCACCAAAAACTTCATAAAAATGGTTTTCAAAACTGGTTCTCTGGAATCCAAGTGAGGGGTTTCAACAGACAAGAAAATAAGGTGACCTGATTTCATTACCCATCTATTTTACTCGGGCAGAAAACAATGCATTAAATCCAAGTTTTATTTTTGATTCTTTACTAAGGCTTTGGGCCAAGCAAATGTCAGCACATAATAAAAAAAAAAAATGTTGTTAAAAATACAAATCTAGTTGTTATTTGATCATAGAAAAGATCTTTGAATTTTGCATTAACACTACTTGGATAGCATAATAGGGGTCATTTTGTCTTAATTGCAGCTGCTAAGAGTTAAAAAAATCTACAAGACATTTTAGAGGAAGCAAGTTTTACACTGAACAGAGCACACAACTACCCAGCATCCTATGTTACATCCTATATTATCAATCTGGGAAAACACAATGACAAACTGAAGTGAAAGTTTTAGGAGTATATTGCTAGTTCACTTTTTTTTCCTGTCCAAGTGTAAAACATGGTTATGTTTCTTCAGAGACATGCTAAATTCACAGGTCTTCAAGATTTTTAATAATTAAAAACTCCAATGCCTTTAATTTCCCATTGCCTTTCCAGATAGTGCCTGTTTTCCCAAGTAAATATAATTCTCTAATGCAGTTTGCTTCGGTTACTTCTGAATATACACAAATAGTCACTACAGAATTAAAGCTGCTTATCAATGATCTCTTAGTATAGAAGTTGTCATCTCTTCCTGTTTAAGCTTGAATAATTGGCATTCATTGGTGGATGACAGAAGAAGTAGAATAAGAGAGAGTAAGTGCTGTCAGTCAAACACTCTAACAGTTCTAGGCAGGCAGTGAGACAGACAACTGATACATGAGTCTATGCACTAGTCACTGAAAAATCTACAGGTGACACCAAATTTACCACTCCTAATCACTGTCTGCAATTTCACACAGTTCAAGTTTTAGGTGGAACAGCAAATTTTGATGATGCATTAACTGCCAAGAAATATTTAAAATCATTAAGAGCACTCCACTGTCAATATTCTCTTCCATCTTTTCTTCTTTTACTGTTCTAGAGAAAACAGCCAGATTTTTTTTCTCCTAAAACAGACTTCATATACCTCAATCATTTCAGTAGTCTCCTTTGCACTTCCAATTAAAAGAAGTATCTTCTGGAAAGAGATTGTGAGAGCAAAATATAACCTGGTCTGTGAGGCTCTGTCAATACTTTCTGTAACGAATCTTTACAAAAACACCCTGCACATCCCAGAAGCCCACTAGCATTTTTGAATTATGTTGGCAATTTATAATCATTACAAAATCATGCAACACTGTCTGAAACATGTTTTCCTCGCTTCCTCTAAATGAGAGTCCATTGTTTGAAGCCAGAGATCTTACTATTGGATTTCATTTCAGTTTAATTATTTGAGTTTCCAAGGTCAGCCCATTTTTTTGGTATTATAATCTGGTCTTTTTCAGTAATGCTAAAACCCATCAACTTCACGTTATTTGCTACAAGAATCATTAAATATATTGTTTCTAGATCTGATACCTGACAAATATTTTTAGAAAACTCTTTATATCCCAATAATTTTCAATTTACCATCTCCTTTTTACCCATCTCTTTATCAGCTTTGAGATCTTGTTAATCCCTATTGCTACATTAAATATAGGTATAAAAACCAAATGCAAAAATAAGTATTTTTTTGAAACAAGACTGTATCGAAAGCTTTACTTACATTGAGACTAATTAGTTTCATTGCATTAAGATTAAAATAGACATTTTTCAAATAGAAAAACATGCAGTTACTGTAACGTGATCAAAATTTTATAAGATCATGCTTTATGCCTTCTCTGTTTTCTTCCATGATATTGCCAAAGTGGTTTAGTTTAGGGTTAGTGTCTAAGTTCTAAAAAAACCCAAGCCTGCTTTCCTGAATCAGTCAGTTTTCAAGATTTTATTTTGGCTTCCAGTCTTATTTTAGCCACATAATGTGGCTATTCATTATGTTATTAGTTTAGCCCTTCACCAACTTTGAATGTGATAGATCAAAGAACAAATATGAATAACAGATTAGCAGTGCATATTCACTAACATTAGAAAATGGAGAGTCTGTTGTAATTTTCATCCCTCTAGAAGACTTCGTCTCTGTCACTTCAGTCATTCTTTTACTTTCCCTAGACTGAACTGCAAATCACCTGTTTACAACATAATAGCATCTGAAAACACACACAGCTTTAACATTTCAAAGTTGTTACTACAAGTAGACCTATAATTACTTAATCAGTAAACAAATATTAGCAGTAATTATAGACACATACATACAGCTACATATAGAGTATCATCTGTTGTATTTACATATATTCAGTGCTAACAGGTTCTAAATTTGTCCTACACAAGCAATGGCCGCCTTCTTGAAGCTGAGTTATATGAAGAGAGTATCAGCTGACCTTCTTAGACACTTCTGCAACTATGATTCCTGAAGACCTACTCAAGTTTTCCATAAATACAATTTTACAAGGTTGATTTGTTCCTGAAATACGTCTCTGACCTCTAGTGAACATGATCAATGATGAACAGTAATTGACTAACATTTTCCTGCTTCATAACACTTAACACAGAATGCTGCAGGACCTGTTAGACTGAATCCAGAGAAGGGCCACAAAAATGATCAGAGAGCTGGAACACCTCTCCTATGAAGAAAGGCTGAGAGAACTGTGGCTGTTCAGCCTGCGGAAAGCTTGTGGGAGACCTTACTAGGGCCTTTCTGTACTTCAAGGGAGCCAACAAGAACGGTGGAGACAAACTTTTTTAGCAGTACCTGTAGTGATAGGACAAGGGGTAATGGTTTTAAACTAAAGAAGGGTAGATTCAGACTAGATGTAAGGAAGACATTTTTTACAGTGAAGGTGGTGAGGGACTGGAACAACTTCCCAGAGAGGTGGTAGATGTCTCATACCTGGAAGTGTTCAATGCCAGGTTGGATGGGGCTCTGAGCAACCTGATCTAGTTGAAGATGTCCCTGCTCATTGCAGGGGGGTCAGACTAGATGACCTTTAAAGGTCCCTTCCAACCCAAATTATTCTAAGATTAAGTAAGGGAATCCACTCAGACTGGAAAAGTGCTTTTCCTTTGTGATGCAAACCACAAGCTTTAGCAAAGGTATAAAATCACTAAATACAATAAACTCCTTTCTCTTATTTGCAGCATGCAAACAAATTTTAGTGGATTGTCAAATCAGTTGAACATATACTTTACAAATCTGGGCTAAAGCTCCCACAAAAGACATACTTAGGAGACACCAAAAGTATTGCGGAGCAGAAAAAAACAGACAGAACAAAGATGTATTAAGACTCATCCTGCCACTGTCTGTCCCATGCTGTTGAAGACTTCAGGGTGCAAAACCTCCTAAGGACATGCAATGTTGCTATACTTTCTTAGAAAAGAAATCATTTATTGTACCTCTTTCCTTAAAAAAAAAAAAAAAAATATCAAATGAATTCAAACCCAAGGGATTTGCTTTTAAAAATACTAAAATAAAATTATTTCAGAATGTTATTAGATTAAAAAGTTGACAATTGAAAAAAAATTCAATTCTATTGTCTACACAACATTAAACTGCCCCTTTTTGTATCTACACCACTGTGCTCCTGTTTTGGTTTTTTTTATATTTAAGCCTGACATTCAATGCAAAGATAGGTGCAAATGATCAGAATTTGAGTTATTCAGATAGCTGTATCTCTGGTACTTCCTGATTTCTTAAAGCTACATCTCAAATAATGCTCTTCGAGCACAGCTGTCATATGCAGTCCCATGAGATTGCATTTTAAGTAACTTTTTTTTTTACTGAGATCCAGTAATATTCCTTAAAGCTGGCCACCTATAAATGAATTAAAATCCCATCCTTTCTTTTTAATGAAGACTATTGTCTCTCCATACCTCTTTACCTCCCATGTCTTTCATTAGATGCTCTTTCTCCCTACTGAAATACTATAATTTGCACCGCTCACAAAGTTTCTATTTTATCCTTTTAAATAAAGAATGCTTCTAGTGTTTGAGATTATTTCACATGAAACCATTCTCCAGAAAGGCTTAAAATGAGTTCTTCAGCATACCTGCCTATAAAGTTAACAACATATCAAACATTTATTTCAGTTTGGGTTCTTCCTTAAAAATAAAAAAATAAAAAAAACTAAAGGTTTTCTTTACAAGTTTTTCTTTTCTTTTTTTTCCCCTTGTAAGTTTAGTAAAAAGTCATTATAAAATAGAATTAACATAATGATTAATTGCTAGTAAATATGACTTGAGTTTCTAAATGGAAGATATTGATTTTTCTCTTTACTACAAAAATCTTTATTCAAAATTCACAGCTTAATTTTAACTTTGATTTTTTTTTTTAAGAAGATTATTTGATTATATTTTTTCTCTTATCCAGGGAAAAGACAAATGTTATTTCTCAATCCTTTAATATTACACATGACCGTCTGGCGAGATTAAGCAAGAAAAATGGAAGCAAGAAAAATGTAAGCCAAAGGCTGTGGATCTCATGCATACATTAGAAAGTCTTCGGTACAGGATACAAGCATACAATTCATAATTAGTCACTATGGAGCTCAGTGCCAAAAAATACCACTATATCACAGTAAAGGATTTCAAACAAGTATACCTCAAGACAGGCAGAAGCAAAGAGATTAATTCAGTGAAAGACATAGCTAGAACACCCTTAAATATAAGTAGAGCTTCAGTTGCAAAAATTAACTTAAAGTTTTAAACTTTATCTCTGAAACTTTCCTTCTACTTTCAAGACATTAAAGGTATAATAGTAAATATGCCTGGATTGTAAAGTTCTGCCATCCATACAATATTGAGCAGCTTTTATTGTGCTTGATCACATTACAGTGCAACTGTGTTCTATTTCAAACAGAAATAGGTAAATTTAAAATTAAGTTACTTGCTTAAAATAATTTAGTTCCTGTTTTTAATTGTTTTGATAATAAAAACCAAGTTGTTATAAACACAAATGAACACCATGCTTTCTAATACTGGTATAAGTCAAATGCACTTAGTAAAGGATATATCAGATTTCTTGTGGCCTTTGTTATCACCAAACGTATCTCAGGGCTGGAAAACTGTTCTATGGGCATCTATCTGTCTATTCTGTATTTACAGGCATTAATGTTTTGACCCATTATAAAGGAACTCTAACTGCATGACAAAAAATCCTGAACTATGTATGAACAGGCAATCCCACTACCCCTTAAAATTCAAGTAGCTAGATCCCGGAAAGGTAGAGAAGTGGTAGATCGTTGGAATAATTTCTTAACTTGAAACAAAATGACAGAAAAATGGAAGTTTAAATGCTATAATCTTTTCACTCATGAAGAGCAAAAGAAAGCATGGGACTCATTGCCTGCTAGGGAATGAAATGAACCATACAAACTTCACTTGAACTTCTCTATAAATGCTGGCCACTTACTGCCACCAATTCAACTCTGCAACCAATAACTTAATTACAAAAGGTAAGAAAGACAGAAGTTGTTGCAAGTTTCATCAGGAATGGATGGTGTTTCCTATCGTGTTATATGAGTCATCAGAATAGAAGAATGTTTGACAAAACTAATGGGAGGGCATTTGAGGGAATCTTCATTGGTTACAGAAGGATCCTATTGTGAAGCATTTGGGGAGACTGAAATAGGACCTTTGGTGGAATTAACAATTGTTTTCTCAAGATTCTGTGTATTTCCAGTTTGTGGGAAATACTGACACTTTCTGTTATGCAAAATTCCTTCTTCACCCCTAAGAATGTTGTTTTAATTTAACAACAACTGTTCCTAGTTGCTAACTAAAACTAACGCTCCCAACAAAAATAATACTGCCAACAATAAACTCCTTGAATTTCAGTTATCACTGATCAGTGTTCTGAGAACAGATTTTTCAGGAACATTTTGTAAGTGGTCTGATCTAACTTCCAGCTGTTTGTAGACTGGAAACAGTGTTTCACTCCTACAAATGTAAAAAATAGTACTGCATTTAGTATCTTTAGAACAATCTCCCAAAATTCCAGTTTTGCACCTACTTATGACTCATCTAGTCAATATGTGAAAAAATACATAGTCTTTCCCAAAGAACTTTATCAGCATTGTTTTTTAATGAAGACTGCACATACCAAGGCAAACCAAGAAATATCTGTATGCAAATTACTTCCTTCCCACTGAAAGACCTTTTAAACATGAGATCGCAAAGTGTTAACTATAAAATGACCTCCAAGAGCCATCAGAGAATCCTGGCAGCGTCAGAGGTCCTGTATAATGAAATTAAGTTTCAAAGGAACCAAATCTATCCTTTAAGAATATCACATGGGGCGACACAATTTCTGCATTTTTACGGCAGCTATTCCCTCTTCCAGTCACTCAGAAGAATAGCTGCGGTCCATATGCAAATAAATTCCATACGCAATAGACATCTAATACCAAAGAGGTGTGAAACCCAGGTACAGAAATGGCTTTGTACAAAGGCTGCGTACAAAAAGGAATGGAATAGCCAGATCATAGCAGACCTCAAACAGTCCTCAGCATGTGCAAAATCTTTGAAACAGCACCTCCCACAGGTGCCCTACACTCACTCACCTGAAGCTTCTGCCTCTCCCTGACCTTCTGCCTCTCCCTGACCTGACAGCACCCATTTTCTCTAAAAGAAGGACCTGATACTTACCTTTACTTTCATTCCAGGATTGTTTATGCTCAGTGTGTTCAAGTGAGGCTGATTTCAGACGATGTTCAAAGTTTATGGTCCATCCTGTGAACTTCAACAAGATGTTGCAACTGTTACTCAAAAATATTAATAATGCTTAGTTGTTGATGACCTTTGATGTATTACTACTGTTATGTAAATGTGTTCCATCTTCTCCCATAACTTGGGAACTTTAATACAGATTGGAGATCATACTTAGAAAACAGAGTTAAAGAAATAAAAAATAATTTTGAAATTTACATGAAATTATTCTCAAAAATGTCACATTCTTCTTGGGTAATTATTTCTCTGTTTCCTGGGTTACAAAGTTTACCAGAGGAAAAAATGTCATCTGGAGTCTGAATTTCATCAGTTTTCATACCTGACCCATCAGTACTCCCCAATAATACAGACTTTGCAAGGCAGATGCTGACAGAAGTTATTCAATTTCCACTCTTTGTAGGGCCCCTGTTGCTATAACTAAAGCTAGGTAACCAAATTAAAAATATTTTTGTCACTAGTGTCAGATATGACTCAAATGCCACAATAGAAATAGATTCACCAAACAAGGAGTTGACATTTTTATATAATCACTTCTCTGAGTAGATGTTTATTCTGATGCTGTCAAGAGGTATTTCTACTTTATATGAAAGAGGTTTTGAGATGGGAAAAATACATAATCTAGTTACTGAATTGGAAAATAATTAAAGAAAATACATTTCCATTTCTACATATACATACACTTTTATTATATACATACATATGTATATAAATAAATACTATTATAAATATAAATATGTATAAGTATACATATGTATATAAATAAATATTATTTTCTTTGGCAAAAAATAATGCCTCAGAGGAGTAGGCAATTTTCTCACTAGCCACTAGCTTTACAGAAATACATGTATCTTCACCATTTTGCAAGAATTTCAAAGATTCCTTCAAAATAAGCCCTATATTATCAGATTTTGATAAAGTCACTGCAGCTTTAAATAAACGTTTTCACAATTTATTTGAGAAACTGAATGGGATTTAATGGAAACACTTCAATGGAGTTTCTTTGAACATTCTACTGTTAAAAATAACATGATATACAATCAGAATACAACTAACATAAAATCATAGGATCATAGAATGGTTTGGGCTGGAAGGGACCTTAAAGATCATCTAGTTCCAACCCCCTACCATGGGCAGGGCCACTATCCACTGGATCAGGTTGCTCTAGGCCCCTTCCAATGTGCATTTACATTGGCTGAGAGAAAACCAGCAAATTCTTGGGTGGAATAACTCAGAGTTTATCTTATTTCTTTCCGTTCTTTCCATTGAACCTACGTACTAGAATAAAAGATGTACAGGTCCAAGACAATAACTGAGGTCATCCCTATACCTGTACCTAGAAAACCCCAGATGACCTTCATCCTCAGTCTCCTTCTCCCTGGTGGGCCTTTGCCATGAAACTATTTCTTCCTTCTCTTTATTTTTCTTCATTGCTTTTTAAAATGCAGTTTTAAAGCTCCTATTTTCTACAACCCCCTTTTCTCAATTTCTGCTAATCTATTTTTACTCTCAGTGCTCCTTTCTGTGAAACATTTCCACTCTTTCTTCCTTTCTAAATGTTCACCTCAAGTAATTTTACTTTCTCCATTCATATCACATCATCTTTCTCAAAGACTGAAAAACTGGAATGCAGAAATACAAAACAATATTCATTGTCACACCACTTCTCACCTTGCAAAGCATTACACTTTCTAAATCCTAGGCCTATAACCCTGCTGCAGCTTCATATTACTTTATTCAAATCAACCAATGTACCTCACTCAACACATTCTAAAGAAACAAGTACATTAATCAATCCTTTTGTTACCTCTTACACTGCTATTAAAATAATTTCTTTCATTTCAATCCTTTTGATACCTTTCCTCTTTTCAGAAATTATTCTGCAAACTTTTTTTCTACGTATGTCAGGATACAAATTTTAGCAGAGCTTTTCAGCTTTCACAATTCAAGTATGATATGTAAATTTTCCTACCATTTTTTCTTAATGTTATCCCAAAAAACCCATGGAATATCAGTAAGATGCTCAACAGGCTGTTCACATGTTCACATACATATCAATTACGTATGATGGAAGAAATTTCACCCTTTACCTGGGTGAAATCCAATTAGTTCTATATTAATTTCACAATGGTTGGTTTTGAATGGTAAAAGGAGATTTAGAGGAAGATAAATGCTTTAATGTCAAAAGTCAAACCCAGGAGACTTCTGTTGTTTTTTTTTGTTTGTTTCCCTCTCAGAAATGAGATGATATCATTTCTGCTGACCCACTATAGCTGCATTTTCTCAGGGAATGTATTTACCAGAAAGTCTCTTATGATTTTAATAGTCTAGCAGTGTGAAGTAATGCACATATTCTGTTAAACATCTTCAATGACCTAACTCTTCTCTCTAGTCTACCTAGCGAAACACTGTGCTGTAAGGTACACCCTGAAATAATTCAGTGAAAACTGTTTATCTTTAGGAATTTATGAGTTCAATCCAAATATTTTGTGGCCAAAAGCCCTACAAACAGACAGTACAGGTATTACTGAAGAGACACATACAAGTTGAAGTTCAGTATATTGGATTTGGATACAGAATAAAGACCAAACATCTCGGTTTAAGAAAACATTTTAAAAAAAAAAAAAAAAAAGAGAGAGAGAGAAAAATTACTGTTTGACCTGTTTGCTACTGAATTCTTATGTTGGGAGTTTATGAGAATTCTTCCCGCAGTAAAATCCATTTTAATCTTCCAATTTAGTTAGGTATCTGCTCAATAGTGCCTAGTAATTTCTTTCCTAAATGTCTGACAATTTTCAAATATGTATTCAGGTCTCCTTAATAGGTTTTGATTCTTTTATTTTGGGCCATACAGGTCCACACCATTGTTGTTTATTGCTGTAGTTTGATCTCTCAAAGAAAATATGGAAAATTATATTAGCATTGCTGGCGCTTTCCAATATTTTACAGATAAGGTTAGGTTTAATATGTGATATAATAAACACAAACTTCAAATACCTTAAAAGAAACTTTTAAATAGAAAATAATCAGAATATAAAAGTCCTATCAGTTTATTAGGTACATACTGATTAAAGCAGTGACTACAAGCTTTGTGTCTTGCTCAAATTCAATATGCAACTCTAAGAAAGAAAATGTCCATCCATGATTGCCTGATCACAGACCACAAAGGAATTCATCAGTTTACTTTGACTTAAAATATTATTGGACAGTTTTTCTTCAGCAAGGCTGACTTAGTAAACAATGGTCTGCATTCATTTCTGCAGTAAAGATATCTATGAGATCCAGCTTAAAAACTAATAAATCACTTTTTTATTGTTTAATGCAGCAGCTGAGAATAATATGTGGTTACACACTTGTAGTTTTACTATTGGCACATTTCAGGCCTTTCTCAGAAAGACTAACTCAAAATCCACTTACTCTAAAACATATGGTTTTCGGTTTTGTTTTTTGGGTTTGTTTTTTTTGGGGGGGGTTTTTTTTGAGCGGGTGTTTTTTTGGGTTTTGTTTGTTTGATTTTTTTTCCCCAAAAGAACAAAGATTCTAGATATGCTTTGAGAATAGTTATATGGATAATAATAAAGACATAATAAAAATGGGTGTTAAAGAAAATGATTACTTTAGAAAGCTTCTAAGAAGTTCTATCACATTGAAAATTATACTATGAACTGCTTAAAGACCTGTTTTGCAGTACAAACTGGTTTTTCCTGTACAGGAAAGTGCTATTTCAGTTTGCATGTAAATGGACTTTTAGTTGCAGGAGCTCCAGCAGTCTGATCTGCTTAACTCATAATGGACTTTCACATAATTTTCAGGAAAAGGGACATCCCTCTACTGAATTCCTCAAAAATTCTACAAAATGGACAGGACAAAATGTTAAAAATAGCCAGTGTCCTACTCGTTACCGAAGTGACTGAATGAACTCATGATGTGAAATGTAATGAGTGTTACTAAATGCAAAACAAGCCATAGAGGTGGAAAAAAAATACTGCAGCAAATTGGCTAAATGACCTCAAGAAAAGGCCAGCTCATCAATTCATTCACAAATAAATGAAAAGGACTCTGCTCATTAGGGAGCTATGTCTAAGCAGTAAACAAAAAGTTAGAATTTAAAAAACACGGAATAGAATACCGTAAAAAAAAAAGTAATGCCAATCATCTGGAATATGGTAGGAAGTAATGATCACTTCCCTTCAGAAGAAACTTCAGGATTAAAGAAAGTTCAGAGACAGTGAAACAGTGAGATTAGTTAAGGATTTAGACAAAAAAACCCAAAACACAGGAACTGAAAAACTGTGATTGATTACTTCAAAGAGGTGATAAATAAAAACGATCCTATTGGAAACATGAAAAAATGCATGGTACATGTGAAGATAGACTGGGACCTTCTGTTGTTCCTGCTGTAATGAAGAGTGGGGCAGTGAGTGAAATTAAGAAATGAAAAAATAATTTAAAAAATAGTGAATTTTATTAATAAGGTGCAAAATTAATGCATGGAACTCATCATATAATCTTGTTGCAAAAAATAAGGGAGATTCAAATGAGTGGATGATATTTAGGACCATCATATTGAAAACATATCAAAGAATCATACAGTTAGGGCTGGAAAGGACCTTAAGATCATATAGTTCCAACCCCCCTGCCTTGGGCAGGGACACCTCACACTAAACCATGTCACCCAAGGCTCTGTCCAACCTGGCCTTGAACACCGCCAGGGATGGA
>WYDI02013295.1:0-50698 GCA_009867235.2 Psittacus erithacus
TAGTTTGGGTCAGGTGTCCTGTCTCTGCTTCCTCCCGGCTTCCCCTCCTCCCTGGCAGAGCATGAGGCTCAGAACGTCCTTGGTCAGAGTAAACATTCCTGAGCAACAACTATAAACATCGGTGTTATCAGCACTGTTCCCAGGCTGAAAGTCAAAAACACAGCACTGCACCAGCTACTAAGAAGAAAAAATGACTGCTACTGCTGAACCCAGGACACTTTTAATGGAAGTTGAACAATAATAATTTATCTCTTTCTTTTCCAAACAGCTCAATGGCACCCAGAAAGAAGTTAGAGGGTCTTGTAGCTGCTACAGTCACTCCAATGACTCCTGATGGGTGAGCTGTCAAAGTTGCACTGATTGCTGTTACCTTAGACCCTTATTTTCCTTCCATTTTATTTGGGACTGATAGCTTCCGATGTTGTTTTGTGGGGAGGGGGGGTGGATTTGTTTTTTTGGGTTTTTTGTTGTTTTGAGGGGTTTATGGTTGTTTGGTTTTGTTTTTCTGTGTTTGCTTTTGGTTTTTGTGGGGGTTTTTTTTGTTTGTGTTTTTTGTGGGGTTTTTTAGGGTTTTTTTTTGGTTGATTGGTTGTTTTTTTTGGTAGATCTCAGATGGAGGAACTATTAGGTTGGTCCCATTAGGACTAGAGTGGGACCCCAGATGTCCTCCCTACTTTGGAGTAGCCATGGACCCTAAGCTTCTCTCGTGGGGGATGTGTCAAGATCTGTCTGTGTTTTTGAGGGAGACAGTAGAGATTTGCTAGCACAATCCTCTGAAAGTGAGTCTTTATTTCTTCAAAGCATGGTTCTATCTCAGTCAGGCAGTCCATTTGAACTGCAGTCACTGCTTCATTTCTTGCTTTAAAGGAAATTATTTCTGATTTAATTTTTTATTACAACTCAAATTTATTGCAGCTTGGTATTTGGAGAGTAACCTGGGCTCTCTGACTGGAATGCATGGCCTTTGTAAGATGTGTTCTGGGAAATCAGCTATGAAATTTTGGGTGATGTGTGAACCCCAGTCAAGGTACCAGAATTGACTTCCAGACTATAGGGTTTGTCTGCATGTTTGCAAATGAAAATAATGATGAAATACTATACGCTGATAAACACAATAAGTTTGTCACGCAGAGAAGATAAACATAGAATTCAATTTCCCCTGTTTGTCAGGGAAGTCTGTTGCTTTCCTTATTATTTAATGAGAGAGAGGTCAAAGTCATGTCCAGCAGATGCCATTTCACTGTGTCCAGCAGTTACAGCAGTTTAACTGTTTGCCAGCACTTGCACAAATATCTTCATGCTCTCAAGAGGACTTCTGTTTCCCTCAAAAATAGAAAAGGTTTGAGTGCCTCTTGTTCTGTCCTGTCTCTTCAAAAAAAGTTCTGTGATGAGCCTGCAGTACTTACCAATTGAGATAAAAAGTTGTAGCAGCGAATTACGTGTCAGGAGGAAGAGAAACTGGAAGAAAGAATTCAGAACTGAACTGTTACCTGAAATGTTAAATACATGCTGAGGGTATCGTACCTTGGGGTAATCTGTGTGAGTACAAATGTGAGGCTCCAAAAATGTGTGCCCTGTTTTTGGTTTCTTAATCACTAAGTTTAAGATATCTGTGGGTGGAGACTTACGGTTCCTGTGGTTCCTTTAATTTCAGACAAATTAACCTTTCAGTGATTCATCAATATGTGGATTATCTGGTAAGCGAGCAGAACGTGAAGAATGTTTTTGGTAAGTGGGGGGTTTTTTTGACAGAAATTGTGTTACACCTCTTTTGCCTGGATGGGAATCCTACGATATCTTATCCGATAAGAGCCGTAGTGGGAGGGACTGTGGATGTGGGGTCATCCTAGACATTTATATTCAACAGCGGAGAGAGTACAAGTGATACTTAAGGTATCTGCTTTTGCTCACACCCTGTCTCTGAGTGGGATGAAGTGTTGCCTTCATTGATCCCAGAGATGAATGGATAATGCTGTGTTGGCAGAGAAGACTCAACTGAATGATTCTTCCCTTTGCCTGGGAAAGAAGCATCTGATTAAAAAACACCATCTCAGGAATCCAGAGAATTCCACAAGCTCATCAAAGCCAGATGGGCTTCTTTAGGAGACCTGTGGTGCACCAGGCAATACTGAGGTGGCTGCTGCTCCATCTCTCTGCTCTGCTTTCGTCTTGGGGACTGCTGCAGGGGCAGCAGGGATGGCTAGATAAAGAAGACAGCATTTCTGGACCACTTTTATTCACAGCCTGTCATAGTAAAGTATGTTGAAAGTGATACGATTTTGATTCAAAACTTCAGTGGAAAGACTGCCAAGATGCAGAGGAGAGGGGGGCAGACTACAGCTATCCCAGTTTAATCTGTTGTTTGTGACTGAACATACTGACATTTCATTGTTTTCAAGGGGTGCTTTAGCCGAGGTATAACATGTGGTTCCACTCACAGCAATGACACCAAATTTCATGTTAAGGATGCTTCCTTTGGGTGGAGTAGAGACAGTCACTTTGCTTGGCTAGCTGGGCATCCATTGATCAGGGGTGTCCCAGCCTGACTCACTGCTGGGAGAAGGAGGTAGTGTCTGCTGGGGAGGAGGTGCTAGAAGGGCAGTTTCCCAGTTTCAGCAGCTGATTCTGCCTCCCCCTCCCAAAATTGCCAATCCTGAAACACCCAGGTTTCCAACACAAGCAGATGCTGGTGTGGACCATTGCTATCTTAAAATGAGTTGAGGGAAAAATTTTTCTGTTTAATATAAAAAGTGTCAGTTCTTGTCTTCTGTAAAACCAATGCATGTAGGCCAAGCCTCAGCAAGTCTGTTGTGTTGAAACAGTGAATGGAACAACAGGAGAAGGACTGTCCCTTAGCATCCAGGAGAGGAAGCAGTTGGCAGAAGAATGGATGTGCCAAGGGAAAAACAAGTGAGTAGCTGAGGGGGAGCAGGGGATTCTGGATCTCATGTTATGATATAGACATGCCTGACTGCAAAGCCAAATTTGGTGATGACTTTTGGCGTTTTTTAGGATTTTGTTGTTGGGCTTTGCTCCCCAGCTCTTTTATCACAGAAGTCTGTGTTTTTGTCACTGCCAGTTAGCTGGTGTCCATTTCTGCTGCTTAGAGAGCTTGTAAGAGTCCTTCTCTTTGGTACACTGAGTGGTAGGGGAACAAAAAATACCAGTCTCTTTATGCCCCATGAGCATTTCTAAACTTTTTAATATATTGAATCTTTTGAACCTGTCTTCAATCAGTTCACTGCTGCTGCCGCCTTAGTTGCTATGTCAGAGGATGTGAAGAAAAGGAGGTGGTTTTTTGATGAGAATGCTTTGCCAAGCCATTATCCATCATATTTGAGAAGTCATGGCAGTCTGGTGAAGCTCCTGCTGACAGGAAAAGGGGAAATATAACCCACATTTTTAAAAAGGGAAAGAAGGAAGACCCAGGGAGCTACAGGCTCGTCAGTCTCATTTTGGTGCCTGGCAAGATCATGAAGTGGATCCTCCTGGAAACTACTAAGGCACATGGACAATAAGGGAGTGATTGCTGACAGCCAGCATGCCTTCACTTAAGGGTAAATTGTGCCTGACAAATCTGGTGGCCTTCTATGATAGGGCCATGGCACTGGTGGGTAAGGGAAGAGCAACTGATGTCATCTACCTGGACTTGTGCAAGGCTTTTGACACTGTCCCACATGAAATCCTCATATCTAAATTGGAGAGGTGTGGAACTGACGGATGGGCCAATCAGTGGATACGGAATGGCTGGATGGTCTCACTCTGAGAGTTGCAGTCAACAGCTTGATGTCCACATGGAGACTGGTGACGAGTGGTGTCCCTCAGGGCTGGTATTGAGACCTGTTCAACATCTTTTGTTGGCAGCATACACAACGGGACTGAGGCACCCTCGGCAAGTTTGCTGACAACACCAAGTTGTGTGGTGTGGTTGACATGCTGGTGGGAAGGGATGTCATCCAGACTTTGTCAGGCTCAAGAGCCGGGCCTGTGTGAACCTCATGAAGTTCAACAAGGCCAAGTGCAAGGTCCTGCACCTGGGTCGGGGCAATCTCAAGCACAACTACAGGCTGGGCAGAGAATAGATTGAGAGCAGCTCTGAGAAGCAGGACTTAGGGGTTTGGTTGATGAGAAGCTCTACATGAGCTGACAGTGTGTGCTTGCAGCCTGCAGCCAGAAAGCCAGCCGTGTGCTGGGCTGCACCAAAGGCAGCGTGACCAGCAGGTTGAGGGTGGGGATTCTCCCCCTCTACTCTGCTCTCCTGAGACCCCACCTGCAGTACTGCGTTCAGCTCTGGGGCCCCCAAGAGAGACGTGGACCTGCTTGAGTCCAGAGCAGGACCATGACATGTTGCAAGGGCTGGAACACCTCTCCTGTGAGGCTGAGAGTTAGGTTTGTTCATTCTGGAGAAGAGAAGGCTCAGAAGAGACCTTATAACAGTCTTCCAATACCGAAACAGGACCTACAAGAAATCTGGAGAGGGACTTTTTATAAGGGCATGTAGTGATAGGACAAGGGGGAGTGGCTTTAAATGGCAAGAGGGCAGATTTAGATTTGAAATTAGGGAGAAATTCCTTACTATAAAGGTGGTGAGACACTGGAACAGTTTGTCCACAGAAACTGTGGCTGCCCCATCCCTGGAAGTGTTAAAGGCCAGGTTGGATGGGGCTTTGAGCTACCAGGTCTAGTGGAAGGTGTCCCTGCCTGTGGCAGAGGGGTTGGAACTGGATGAGATTGAAGGTCCTTTCCAACTCTAACCATTCTATGATTATATGATAGTGAGCAGAAATATGCTGGTGTGAAGGCTCACAGTCTATATGGATATAAAGGAGTAACACAGCAATGTGACTGATGGACTGGAACTTGGGAGAGTCCTTTGGCAGGAGCAAACAGTCAAAAGGTGCTGCTGTGAGACTGATCTCTTCTGGTCGTTCTGCAGAGAAGTAGGTTTAGAAAGCAAAGATATGCTTTGATATCCTTTCGTTTTCCCAGCTTCCCATTAAATACTTAATGTCTTAATTTTAACTTCCTAATAAAATGCTAAGATTTGTCCCTCCTGACAGCCTTGAAAATATCACAGCAAGGAGTCACACAATTCATATTTGCAAACGTGTTTTCTTTTTTCTACCACCAGCTGCTTGCCACTGTGTGTCTACTTGTTAGGTCAACACAGGTTCAAATCCTTTTAGGTTTAACCTGTGTTCTGTGGCTCCCTGGTTTGAAGCGAGTCAATTTAGCAGACTGGTATTTTTCATGATCACTTCCTAAACCTTTCAAATTTGTTCTGTTTTCGTACAGATTGGATCATGTGATCATTCATGTTGGAGCACTGAGTCTGCCAGAGTCCCAAGAGCTGGTGTGTATGTTATTCCTTTTCACTATGTGTTTAATAAATGTAAAGCAGATGTACCTTCAGATACCTTCCATGCTCTTTTTTGCAGGCAAGACATGCAGCAGCCATAGGTGCTAGTGGTATTGCTGTAATAGCCCCCTTCTTTTTCAAACCCAGAAACAAAGGTGAGTAGATGCGATTGCCAGACCGACTGAGGCCTTTTATGTTGCCCTCCAAACCTTTATCATAGATAAAGGATTAATGCCATCTTCTTCCTGTGGAAAATATTCTGGTGATAATATTTGCACACCTGTCATGTCTGGTGCCATGCAAAAGCAAAACCTAGAAGAAGCATTTTTTAAGGATGGGAGATACCAGAATTCTTCCAGTAGGAAGTGGGAAGGAATGTCTTTTGTTAGCCTCTTGTAAAGAGTTTGCTTATGGAAAGAGCAGTTAATTAGTCTGTCTTCTGAATAGATAGTACGGAGCTTATGCTTGATCTGGGCCACACGAGGAAGCAGTAGCTTCCTTGCTTACGCTTGCAGGACACTGACCAAGTTGATAAACTGCTTATACACAGGCATGCCTCTTGTTACTAAGGTGATCAGATTTGGTTCTGTGCACCTAAGGTTACCTCAAAACTTAAATTGTTTTGCTTTTAATAGTATAAGCATAGCATAAAATAACCACATGAAGTGGAAGTTTGTAACAGAAATGTAAAAAAAAAAAAAGCTATCTGAAATAATTATTAATGGAAATGTTCATATGAAAGCACCAGAAAAAAACAGTCTGTTACCACAATGGCTGGTATTGACAGCCAAGGACACAATCAGTGGCAATGGAATGGTAAGCACAGAGGAACATCTCAGAGATCAGCAGAAGACCTTGCTGATAGTAATAGGATGACCATGAGGCTTCAGCATGTTGTTTTGTGCCATTCCTCTTCCTCCTAAGCCAATAGGAAGATTGCCAAAGGATGCAATGAACAAGATTACTAGGAAGAATGTCAATGGTAATCACAGACTAGTTGAGATTGGAAGGGATCATCGGGGATCATCTAGTCCAACCTCCCTGTTCAAGCAGGGTCAACTTAGGATTGTGTTCAGTTGGTTATTCCTCCCCAGGTGCAGGACCTTGTATTTGTCTCTGCTGAATTTCAAAAGGTTCCTTTCTGCCCATCTCTCCAGCCTTAGATCCTTCTGAATAAATAATAACTCTTTGATTCTTGAAATGGTACAAAAAAGTTGTCCAAAACCCATTATCTTTGAGCAGTAGCTCAGGGAGGTAGATGTAAATTTGATCCCTTGTTTCTTGTGTCCCTGCACACAAATGATCCTGGTGACCACTTTGGCACACAGGTCTTGCATGCATGAGAGAGCATGCATGAGTTACATCTGTAAGAGAATGAGTGTGAGTTACTGAAATCAGTTTGGTTTAAAATAAATACCATCTTTGCCTTCCCTAAGGTCTTTCACTGAGTTTTGTTAAATTTATTTTTTTATGATGTGTGAAGGTTTTTATATGACTGTTTATGGTACATAAGCTATAGATGCCCTCTCCGCAGGGCACTGGCTGCTGTGACTCTGAACTGTCTTTCACTACACTGAAAGATAGGATAGTCTCCTTCTCTTATGGGGTTACTTGATTGTTTTCTTCCAGACGAGCTGATTGCTTTCTTACAGAAGGTTGCATCTGAAGCCCCTGCAGTTCCATTTTATTACTATCACATTCCTCATCTGACAGGTGTGAAGAGTAAGTACTGCTTAGTCAGCTCTTCCTGAGCCTGTAGGCTCATAGCAACCTGAGTAATTCCAGTCGGTGGTGTGATGATTCTACCAGCCTAAACCAGGTGTGTGGTCTCTGCTCCCATCACAAGCTGTAGTGGAAAGGTTCCTTTCAAAAAATGGGACGTGAATCCAAGACTGGAAAATAAACTGAATTCCTCTTCATTGAAAAAAAGTCACGGCTTATGAATACTGAGCGACTAGGATGGAGGAGGTGATGCTGACCATGGCTTTGCAATTAGTGTGAACCAGCATAGGTAATTGCCTTGAACAACCATAGGTAAACTCTTGACTTTTTGCAAGATACTGACCACCATCTCTTGGTGTACACTGACTGCATAGTCATGTTTGCTTGTAAATCACTTATGAAACCACGATGCTTCTCCAGTCTTATTTAGCAGAGGAATGAGGAAGAGAATACAGATCTTTGGTTATTTGCTGTAGACAGTAGGTTATACGGTGTTTCTGGATGTATGGATTTATATTTGTTCTTAACTATGTTATTGCCAGTTCATTGCTAAACTTTCACTTATCCAGCATTTTCCCATTCTGAGCTGGTAAAAAGAATGCTTGAAAGAGTGTGGAAAGATGTATTTTGTATAAGTCTAGGAAGCAATCACACTGAAGTTGTTTTACTCGTTGTTTTAAAGCTATATAGTTTACTAGGCTTAGGCCAAAAGTGAACAACTTGTAAAGTAGTAAGTCTCCTTCTTCAGGACAAGGCAGGGAGATCTCCCAAGTCAGGGGTGTTTCTTCACATGAGATTGCTGTTTTGCACAGTTCATGTTGAAGAGTTGCTGGATGGAATAAAAAAGCAGATCCCCACCTTCCAGGGCGTGAAGTTCAGTGACACGGACCTCTTGGACCTTGCTCAGTGTATAAACAAGAATGAGAGCGAACAGTTTGCATTTCTTTATGGAGTGGATGAGGTAAGAGGCACTTAAAAATAATTTCTTCTAAGGCATTCTTTTGCTTCAGCCTTGGGGAAAAAAGTAACCCTGATCATTCAGTGCCAGCATTTTTGCTGCTTCCTTCCACCACCTCCCATCCCCTTTTTTCTTTTTCTTTATTTCATTATGTGAAGTAAGATTTTTTTTTTTCTCCCCCCACCCCAAACTAGCAACTGTTGAGTGCGGTGGCAATAGGGGCAAATGGAGCAGTTGGAAGGTCAGTATGGCTTGGACTCCTTCCCCTTGACACACACACTGTATTATTCTGTCTTCCACTGTCTCTATGCGATGTTTCTCTGTCTTCTGTCACCATAGCAGAGGATTTTACATGGTAGGGCTGTACAGTAACAAGCAGATAGATAAGCTAGCTCCAGTGCTAGTGATGGAACAGTTGTATAATCTGAGATCTTGGATTATGTTCATTTGGGTGACTGTTGCTGCAGTCCGTAAGCTGACCCAAAGGTTTCAACGTATTTCTTTATCCTCACAGCAACCTTTTGAAATAAGGAAACACTTTTATTATATGGGTAAGGAACCAAATGCCAGAGAGGTTAAAATCATTAGTTCATATGAGAAGTCTGTGAGGAAAAGGGCTCTGCTGAGTTCAATTTCTGATTTGTCTTCTGCCCCTCGCACCAGGCTGCTTAGATTTATTAATGTGGAATATCTGTGTTCTAGCTTAAATGATCCACTAAATGAACAAGCAACTGGAAAATTAAGTGATTGACTTCCCATATTGTGTCTTTTTATTTTTTTATTTTGAAAAGCAGTTCCATTTGGAAAGAACTGGGATGAGAAACCTACTCTCTAAACTCTTCTGTAGGGTTTGACATACTTCAGGTGCTTGACAGTATAAACCACATTGCATGAATCTCTGTCATAATAATAGCATTCCCATAGTGTCAACAGCTTACTAATTTTGTTTAATGGTTCTAAGCTCTTCCTTTGCATTTACCAGTTCTATTTTTGACTTGGGTTTTTTTGGGGTTTTGTTGTTGTTGTTGTTGTTTGTTTTGGTGTTTTTTTTGTTTGTTTGTTTGTTTGTTTCTGGTTTTGTTTTTTGGCAGTACATTCAACTATTTGGGACGAAAAACCAATCTGATGTTGCAAGCCTTTGCAAAGCCAGACCTTGCATTAGCACAGAAGTATCAGGTATAGTATCTTCACTGTGCCCACTAGGAGCAGTCTTCTTTCTCCTCTAGCTTTACTGGGGCTGTTTTCCAGGCGGTTTGTACCCTGAGGTAGCTTTATTAAAGCAAGCTTCTTTCAGCTCCAACCCACCCTGCTTGTTATTCATCTCTCTTCACCTTTTTGAACAGTCCTTACTAACTTTTAACCAAGATCTGCCTTACTCACCATTCAACTCTCTAATCTCATACATGCAGGTACCTCCCTCCCTTATCTTAATAGAATTCAATTAGTATTTTCCATAGACTGGCAAAGTGGCCAAGGGCTTTTCTCAAAGCTGTGCAACAAATGTATAAGATGTAATTATCATAATAGTTCTGGATGCTTTTATATCTCAAAATGTTAAAGCATTAATAAATGACTGTCTGTCTTTTCTAGTTTCTCACTGGGGAATTTCTCAGCTTTGTCATCAAACTAGGTAAGTTCTACATTGCCTGTTTCCCTTGTTACATGTAAAAATGCAGGCTTGGTGCTCCTGAAACTCTCATGTTGCTGTATCCTCAGAACTTCCTTCCTAAAAGATTTCACAGTGAAAAAAGTGTGTGTGCTGCTTCCTGAGTTAGTAGCAGCTGGGAGCTCAACAAACAGAGCTGACCAAGCATCCCTGACAGATTCCACTCTCGCTTCCTTCCTTCTTCAGTGCAACCTCATAGCTTTAAAGCTGCGACTCTGATTTACCCTTTTTCTTATCCTAACTCTTTCTGTGGGTTGCTTTTTCTTTTGCTCTGTCTCCAAAAGCTCATTTCTAGCTTTGTTTCTACATTTTTCTGAAATGGTGGTGCTCCAGTAGGAAAACAGCTCTGAGAATTGTCTCTCCTGCCTTACTATAATTTAGGAGTAACTATTCAAAGCTGTACAAGGCCAAAGCATTTTAAAATAGAATGAGTTTTAGAAACAAAGCCAAGTTTTAACAGAAAAAGCAATTAAAATCAAACACATCGTAGTGTGGGACACTGAATTGGACATTTCATGGTTATCACTTAATGAGGGAAGCTGTTCACTGTGGTTTTGCTATGCAAACTCCAATGAACCTAGCTGAGCTTTAGTGCTTGGTTTTATTTCTTGGGTTTAAAGTCAGAGGAGATGCTTCATTATTTAGCCTTATAGATACAAGCAAATGCTGAATTTCCAGATGTATATAAGGACACTTGAGCTATGGACAGAGAGGACTTCTGAAGTTGCCCATGGTGATTTAAGCTGGTACCCAATGTCATGGGTCACATGCCAGCAGGATGTTACTACCCCAGAGCTTGGCTTTATGTGTGTCTGCATCAGGGAATAGTTATGAGGCTGCAGACGGCGGGTTGCTGTAAAGACAAACTGGCTGGGATAGCTCAGCCTACCAATGAAGGTAAGTTTGAAGTGGCCGGATTTTTGCTTGTTTACCTCTGGAGGACCGCACGATCTCTTCTATTGTCAGGGCTGCATGGCAGTACATTTTGGCAAGGAGAAAGGAACACACATACAGCCCTGGTTATCTGTAAAATGCCACAGTAGTTTGTAAAGTGCATGTCTAAGAGTGTACTCTGCTTGGTATCTTTAGGAAGGAAACAATAATGGTATAATATATAAATAAATCTAGTAAGTAGGTGTAACTTTTACTGTCATGTCTTTCCTGTCTATAAGCACTATCGCCTCTTCTTAGTTACACTGTCCACACTTCTGAGAAGTGCTTAAAGCCTGGTTTATGCTGAATTACACAGGAACTCTATGCTGCTGCTTTTTTTTGACACCTGCATAGAAACTGCTTTAAGCAAAATGATCTGTAAATGTCCTGATTTTGCTTTTGTCCACTCAGGTTTTGGTGTTGCACAGACTAAAGCTGTAATGACTTTTGTTTCTGGCATTCCCATGGGACCTCCACGGCTTCCACTTGTCAGTGCCTCTGAAGAGTTCATCATCAAGGCCAAAGCCAAGCTGGATAGCATTGTGTGGCCTGATGGTGACTGATACTCAGTTCCATGTCGATCTGGAAGTGGAGGCTCCTTTTCTGGGATTCACTGTCACATAGCACATTGCCCATGTGACTGACTGTGATTCTTTCAGGGAACTGGCAATGTGCCTGAGCCCTGTTTGGTTAGTGCTGGCTTTGTTGGTGCGCATGTAGTCGCCTTTTTTACTCTGCTCCCTGGAGCTCTGCACATTCCAGGACTAGCTGGTATCTTTTAATAAAAGAAAAATTAACTGTGAGATTTTCCCCAGTTTGAAGATACTGACCCCTTTTGTCTAGAAAGGAGGAAGATCTGTCTCCACTCTCCCTCCAGATAGATTATGTTTTGTCTTCCCCCTTTGTGAGCGCTACACCTTGGTTTAAGCAGTGGTGTGACACCATCTGGTTGCTCAGGGCAGCATCTTGCTATTTGTCAGAATCACTGGGACATTGACTATGCATGTAAAATTCTGGTTTTGTCTTTCCTCGTTGTGTTTATGCACCTTTACTTAATGCAAAATAAAAAAACGCAACCAACCAACCAATCAGCCCTTTGCAACAGATTTTTCATCTCTCTAATTAGCAGGTATTTCTCCATCTTTTTCCTTACAATGAAATTAAAACCACAATTGAGCTGTACAGCTCTATATTGCAGTGCAGAATGCTGCCTTTAATCCTACTGTTAGAACAGTAGGATTAAAAGGTGCTCTTCTGCACCCTGGACTCAACCTGTCTCCACCAGCCTGACCTCTTACTGGATGTGCAGCTGAGCAGTGTGAGGTCCTGGGCCCTCTACTGCTCAGCCCATACCTCCTGACAGCGGTCCTGTGTGCAAAAACAGTCACACAGAATGTTTGGAAAAGAGAGGGGTAAATATGGAGGCATGTCACCAACTTATTGTAACACAAGAGTGTGAAAAAGTCTACATCTTCCTCTTGCTATATAACCACTGATAAAGAAATACCAAATAATGAATTATTCCGCCCCCCCCCCGAATTTGTAAAACATTAAGGTAAATTCGTCTTTGCCAGGAGCCAGTGCTGCGGGTAGGTTCAGAGCTTCTACCTGCGTGGTCAGGCAGGAGCAGCTTGGGCCTGCGGGGCCCCTCTCCCTCCGAATACACGCGAATTGCTTTATAGGCCCTTTTAAAATTAAATCCCCGTGCTGCCATGCTAACGGGGACTGAGTATCTCAGTACAAGGCACAGCAAATGGCGCCTAGAAAAGGGGTGGATTTTCATAGCAGGCCCAATTACTTTGGTCCTCTCCGTGGTCTGTCAAGCCAGGGAGCACTTTGTGTGGCTGAAGCCATGCTGTGGCATTGAACAAGCCGAGCGAGCCGCAGCTATCACAGGCTGCTCCCGCCCCGGGAAGTGCCGCCGGTGCTAGAACTCGTCGCTGCGGGGCAGCCACCGCCACCATTTTCTCACCCTGCCGTGAACCACCGCGGCTACCGTAGCCGCGCATGCACAGCCTCCGCCGTAAGGAGCCAGAGGGCGGTACTTTTAGGCGCTGGGTCGGTGTTGGGGGTAGCGTCGGGGGGGTTGTGGTTCCGTTTTTTCGCCGTCTGGAGCCATGGGGGACGTGAAGAACTACCTCTACGCTTGGTGCGGCAAGAGGAGAGTAACCCCGGCTTACGAGATCCGCGCCAGTGGCGGCCGCAGCCGGCAGACCTTCCTTTGCGAGGTGTGGGCAGCGTCCGCGGGGGGCCGTGGGGTAGGCAGCGCTGGGGAGGGCAGGCCGCGGAGGCCTGGCCGCTTTGCAGCCGAGGTGTGCAGGGTTCTTGTGTGTGGTATACAATGTGCTTGGTGGTTTTGTGCGAGTGAAGCCGTCCCGTACATTCCTCTCGCAATAAAAAGGAATCGGTTTTCTGAAGCCTGTTGTGTGCGTTTACCCTGCGTTTGTGTGCAGTTGAAATCATAGGCAAGGGCTACTGTGCGTCTCTGTCGTGAAGGGCTTTGGGCCTCTGTCGAACTGGCGAACTTGCATTGAAATGTACTAAGAAAATTCCTGTTGGATTGGCTGCTAGTCTGTGCGCTGCTGTAATATTATTCTGTTCCTGCCTCCGGATATTGTGGATGGGCCAGCAGAGAGCTTTGAATTTGGGTTGCCTCTGAGAAGGAGCAGATGCTAGGTTCGAAGCCATGTACAGAATGGGTTAGTTCGTAAACAACGTCGTAGATTTGCACTAAACGCCTTGATTTTGTCATTATACCCTTTCTTCCCCGTTCATTTTCCTCACCAGTGATGAAGCTGAGAAGCACAGAGATATTAAACCAATTTTAAAGGTACTGTGAAAAACAAGCTCACTCCACAAAGTGAGATAACAGGGGTTTATTGAGGGACGAAGTCAGTAGAGCAAAAGCAATAGCGCTGGGCGCATGTCTGTAGCCAGAGGCGCACTGATTGTTGTTTGTTACAGGTTTATATACTTTTACTATTACATTAGTCATATACATATTCATAACTCCTGTGTATAGGCAGGGAATATTATAACTAGCTTCAGAAATTTATTATCATAAGTTTCTTCCTCTTGGCATCTGTGCACTGCTCTCCGGTGATTGTAGGCCAGGGTCTTGAGGATGAAGTAAGAAGTCTTCCTCATGTGGGCAGAGGTCTTCAAGATGAAGTAAGCAGCCTTTCTCACAATGCACTTTTTACCTTTGGCACAGTTGGATGCCCCAGTAATCACAAAATTGACTGAAACCAGCCATATCTATAGTTCTTTCAGATAGCTGACAAAGACTTAGAGCAGTGTGACTTTCCTGCAAAATTTATTGCAGGATGGGCAGACAAGGAGTATCCAAAGCTAGCAGATATTTGGGAGGCACTGTCTTCAAACCAGCTAATAAGTAGAGGGATAGTGTGAAATAACTTATGTTTAATGGGGGCACTAAATGTGATATCTCACCACAGACTTAAAACAAACATTGTTCTTTATCTTCCATCTAAGTTAAGCTAATTGGTACTTTAGAAGGATGGTGTGAAATAAGTGAGGCCACTAAATGCCACAGACTTACAACACATACATTGTTCTCTGTCTTCAATCTTAAGCTAAGCTAAAGGTACTTTAACCCTACGTTTTCCAGGCACTAGCTTTTCTCATATCATGCCGCACCACCACCCCCTTTACAAGTTCTTTTGCTGTGTGACTCTGCTTTACTCCGAAGTTCTAGCCATTTTCAACTTATTTTCTAATCTTGTGTTTATAATGAGCTTTGTTTCTGTTATTGCGAACTCATACAGTTATATCGACATAGCAACACTTACGATTTGCGAAAGCCAATACATTTATGTGTTTATCACAGTACTGTAACTAAGACTGAGCATTACTCAGATGAAATGGTTGTGTGGACAGTTAGGTTGTTGTTCTGTTTTTTGTGTGTTGATGTCACGTGCTCATCCGTAGAAACTTAACAGATGAAAGGATGAATGTTCTCTTTTGATAGTTGTCACAGGCTGGTGAGATGGCTGTGAATCCAGTATGGTTACTGTTTGGTTGTTCTGTTGGGTTAGGTTGCTGAAAATGGAAGCTCACTGTTTGGAACCTGTTAAGCAAAATACTAGTGGATTGTGTTGTTTGATGAGAAAATGGCTGTTGGCTATCAGTGTGATTCACCATCAAAGGACATATGCAGTCTGGCACTTGTGTGCAAAACTCCAGTTCGAACTAGCTGGAGTGTTAGACGCAAGCCTGCTTAATTTTTTTTTAAGAGCAACTAACTGTAGTGAAAAGCTGTTCACCTTATCAGCAGAGTGAAAATCAGAAACGTGCCAAGTGCTCTACAGTGAAGCTGAAATGAAACAAAGTTGCTGACTGCAAATGTAAGAGAAGAACAATAACTGTTTAAGATGAGGGGCAGTGGTTGCAGAAAAGCAAAAAAAAAAAAAAAAAAAAAAAACACAAACCAAAAAAAATACCTGGAAAATACCTGGTTAGGCTGAATTTTGAATAAACATCCTTTCATCACAGTTTGTAGCGGCCTGTCACGTAAACTAGCCTGATACAAAATTGCGGTGCTAAAGTTTGTCTCTAAGTTTATGAAATAGATTGTATCTTGCCAGCTGTTATAATGTGGAGCTACAGCAGAAGGACACACAAGCTCACTCCTGTCCTCATCTGCTGGTTTGGTATTAAGGTTGAGGAAAGTTAACTTGGGCAGTTTGCTGCTGTGTGTTGCCAGGATCCCTTCCTACACCAATTTGTTTTCTCTATCAAGGTTTTGGGTAATATTCATGCTTTCTGAGAAAGGACTGTGGGTGTTTTCTTGAATAGGTATAAAGTATACATTCAAAATCTACAGAAATACCTATATACGTATGAAGATATGTAACAATGCTTAGTAATGTTTCTCCTGTTCTTATTAGCAACTGAGATTTGATGTTTCAGTTAGTGTTACTTTCAAGACTCCTTCACTTGTACATGCCACAGATCATGTTTTTATTTGCAGGTTCGAGTAGAAGGCTTTAACTATGTTGGCATGGGCAACTCCACGAACAAGAAAGATGCACAGACCAACGCTGCTCGAGACTTTGTCAATTACTTAGTTCGGGTGAATGAAATGAAGAAAGAGGAAATTCCATCTTTTGGAGTAAGCTGCTATGTCCCCCTTAAGAAAGAATAACCTTTAATTGCAGTGCTGTGCCTCCAGCTGCATTTCAGCCCTGGGGTTCAGTCTGGCACCCATGTGTGGTGAAGAAGTCTGAATGTGCAGGACTTCTGCTTGCAGTGCTGGAAAGCTGGAATACATTCAGTGAAACTTGTAGGATGAGCTGGTAAAAACAGCTGTGTGTTGGCCTGCGTGATTGATGAGGCTGGAAAGAATTCAGAGTACCTGTAAGGTACAGCCTGACTTTAGAAATACTAAATACTCGAGCCTGACACTGGGAATTGTTTTAAATGCATGTTATGGTATAGAATACTGTGCACTTTAAAGAAATAAAATAAAAACAACAAAAAATATCACAGACATCTCAAACTGGACATTTTTTAAATTGTTAATGCTTTATGCCTTAGCTCCTCATGTGTAGCAAGATTACTGCTTTTTATAATGCTTTGTGAACCATGTGAGTATCAGCAGTGACTCTCACATAAAAGCTGAGGAGGAGGAGGGTAACTCTCTTTACAGCAGTTTTGGAGAATATTAAATAAAGCATGAAGCCACATGTTATGCATTGGGAGGGAAGTCTTTTTCTAGTGCCTCATTAAGACTATATCTGTATAAGATAACATAGTTTAATCAGTGGAAGCAGTGTTTATGGTTGCTGAACAAGTAAGGGATACTTGTTGGTTGGAAGTCCTTTTATAGAACATCCACAAAAAGCCAAATATTGAGCAATTTATTCCTTTCAGCTCTTAAAAGGGTGTTGCAGGGGGGGTTACTGCCAGGGATAACTGTCGTATAATGTTGCAGGAGCTCTTTAAGCTGCCTGAACAGTTTTCTGCCTAAATAGTAAAAAACTTATTCTGGACAAATATGCTGAGTTTTTACTTAATTCTCTTTCCTAGCCAGCAGTGGGTGATATCCCTGATGGAGGATATGAAATAGATAGAGATGTTACTGGTTCCAGTTCTACTTTGGGTGGCCCTCTTCCTCCCCATTTGATTATAGGGGCTGAAATAGGTGAGTGTGTGAAAACTGTAAGTTGCATGTATGTGGATGTAATATATGCATATAGATTTGTGTGGGGTTTTCTCTCACAGCATAATTCTGCAGACAGAAGATGGTTAGAAGTTGGAGAGTGAGAAACTACAATGAGTTTTGAGGCAAAGGTGTGAATGACTGACTACATGAGGTCCGAGGGACTGGTCGTATCCTGTTGAGATTGCTGGGCAATACCTGTCCATTGCTAAGAATATGCATTGGGGCAGCTATTTTGTTTATTTTTTTTTTTTTCCCCATGTGGTAGGCAATGGCCCAGGTGGAGCACCTGGAAACTGTGACAGTCGTGGAGCTCAGTGGGATCGAGGTGCAAATTTGCAAGATTATTATTCAAAGAAAGATGAGCAAGAAGCACAGGTAGTAAGTCATTCTCTGGGGTTCTCCTTTAGTTCTTAAATAGGTATCTTTCACTCCCTTTAATATGTTATTAGCATTTATAATCAAGCTTTCAGTTTCATTTTATATATTTTGCTGTTGGTTTTAACTCAAGCTGCAGATTTATTTGCTGACTTTTAACAAAGGTAACTTGTTTAAGCTAGGAACAAAATAAATCTCTGGATACTGTGAATATTCAATTGTTTGTATAGACATTTTGTTGTAAAAATAAGGAAACACTGAGGACCTTTTAGCATTTTCTGCTATGTATTAATTTTTTTATAGCATCTAGACGTATTTATTTAAAGACTTGTTGTAAGTCTGTTTAAAACTAAAATCTATAAGAGACTAGTAAATGATACTTTTTTCCCAAAATTAGACCTCAGAATCAGACGTGGACTTAAATGCTGATCTTCATGGGAGCTGGACCTTGGACAATGCCAAGGCACGCCTGAATCAGTTTTTCCAAAAGGAGAAGATTCAGGAAGAATATAAATACACTGAAATGGGGCCTGATCACAACAGGTTTGGTAGTTTTGGTCACCTCCTGCTTATGAAGGGTTAGAAGTATTTTCAGTGACAGTGTCTAATCACACTTACTTGTAGTGCTCCACAGTGCCATTTGAGAAAACTGTTTTTACAAAATCATCCAACAGAAGCCTTAAATTTTGAAATGGGAGTGATGAGTCTTTGTACTGAGTTCTGAGTGGCTGAAGGAATTTTTTGTCTGATGTTTTTCATGGATGTGCAGCTTTTAAAAATGATTGCTGTGCTCTGGATAACTGTTGAGGTATCAGTTTGAACAGAAGGAGTTCTCAGTTGCTTGCAGTAATTGTATGACTGTAGTTGCCTTTGCACGCTTTGAGTAAATCTTAAATATGCTTACATTTGCTAATGTAGAAATGTCTCTTAAGGACACTGTATTTTTGTTATAGTAAACTTTGGCAGTGGAATCTTCTACTGGAAAAATTAGTTTGGCAGAATGTTCCTAAAGGAGTTTTGAGGGTCTTAAATTTCAGTTGAAACCAGCTGGATATTACTTTTTTGACTTTCTGCCCATTCCATCAGAGAATTTGCACGTGCCTCTCCCAAATGAAAATAACATGTAACAGATTTGCATAAAGAATTGATGGGGTTTATTTATTTCTTTATTTATACCTCTGTTTGGAATAGTCTTTGCAAATCATCAAAACATCAGGATATTGTATTATTCCTTGTGAAATACAATTATGTTTTGTGGTCAGAAGCAATAGCATGCTGCTGCTGCGTTCTTATTGTTGCGTTTGGGGTTGTGGTTTGGGTTTTTGCATTATATGAACCTGCCTTCTATGAGAAGGCTTATTTTTAGAAAGATAAGTAGATTTTCTTGTTGCAGTCTTCCATGAGAGTCCCACTTGCAGGGCTTTTGTTATTATTTTGTTGTTGAGTCTTATAAGCATTTAGAATATCTAAAATACATCTGTTGGTGTCAGAAAGTTCTACATTCTCATTGAAAACCTATCTTCAAGTCACTTCATCTCTATTTATGTTCTGAAGCAGGGACATTTCTTTCCTTTAAATGAGTGACGTAAAAAAAATTAGTTTGTACAGAGCTAGGAATTTTAAAAAACTTGTTGCAGGTGTAGTTCTTGAGCACTTACTCATGCAGCTCATTTTGTTGTGCCTTCTGCAGGTAAAAGCATTAAACATTTAGAAGTATATAAACTTGAGCAGAATGAAGTGGCCATCAATGACAGTATGTTTCTCAGCCTGCTTACTGTTCTCTCAGAAAGCATTTAAGGGTTTCTTATTTACTACATCCAGAAAAGCTTGTGTCAATTGCCCTGGATGGAATGGCAGAAGGGGGAAGTAACTTTGCTGCATTGGACTGGGTAGGCATGAAACAATCCTAGTGCGCTCTAGTGTTCATTAAGGGAGGGCAAATTATTGGATTTAATACTTTTGGTTATATAATAGGAGAGGAATAGTTTCAGATGCTTTTGTGATTTTTGAGGACAGTAATACAGTTTTGGTTTGTTTTCTTAAGAAATACCGGTTGCCATGCATCTTGCCAATCTAATTTATTTAATTCTTTTTTAACAGAAATGTCAGCCTTGCTCTCAGAGGTTTTTAAAGGAGAAATGTATTTTTGTTGTCAATCATAGTCATATGGTATAAGAACTTAGTAATAGCTGGAAAATTTGGATTTAGAAACTTTATTTTAATTACAGCAGGAGGGTATAAATTGTAAATATAAACATGGCTCTCCTAATACACAGAGTATGAGCTAAGTGTTAATGAATGGGTTGTGGCTTTTTTCTCTTGGGATTCCATCAGTAGCATGGGATGCCTTTGCCTCCTTGTGTTCCCACTGCTGATGGTAGCAGCAGGCAACACCACAGATCTGTGCGTGTTCACACACGGGCTCCTGAGGCTGTACTAAAGAATCGCATGGGATTCTGCTGCAAACTGATTTCTGGTGTTGCTGTTCTCCCCTTAGGTGGAGGAGAATGAGATTGAATGCTGACTATAGGCCTGGCTGAGAAACATACTGTCATCGGTGCCTTAGTTGGCTGTTGTGTCCCTGAAAGCCAGTGGCCTTCGACCCATGAAGCCACTGTGCCAGAAGGTCAGTTCACTCATAGTACAGGAAGGAGTTCTAACTTGAAATTTAAATCCCTCACTTAACCTTTTATTTGTTTGTTTACAGCAAGAAATGGAAGGCACAGATAAAAGGTTCTGCCTGCAGCTGTGGAAGTACTAAGGCATAATTTTCAAAGAGGATCTCAGTCTGATAAAGCCTATACATCTTGAATCACATTGGCCAGTTTAAATCCTGGCTTATAAGAATCTGCCTGTAATTCTTAATCTGTGCAAAAACAGGCTTAGGTTTGTGATTCTTAAAAGCATGGATCTTGTTTTCCATCATCCTCTGACACATGGCTTTCTAATTTTTTTAAAGCCTAAATTAATATACCACTTGACCTCTAAATGAATTGGCTAGATCCCTGCTATGCAAACAATGACATTTGCTGTGCAGTTAGTTTTGACTGTGCGCTGTTCTCAGAGTATGGCAATAAGGGCTTCATGAAAATTCAAGTATTCTGTCTCGTTCTGTGCAGATATGTTTGACGGTCTTTGACTAAATGATCTGGCTTTGTGCTTTGAGCTAGCCAAATCTGTGGCAAAACCCAGGGTAGCTGTATTAACTGTTGCGCTGAGTTAATAAACCCATCCTACTAGTGGGTTACGTTAGTGTAATGTGGGATACAGTTAATGGTGCAGTGGGATGCATGTTAATGTTACATTAACATGCTATCTTCTTTATAATTGTTGCCTTAGACAGCTCAGAGCGTATTTCCTAATAATGTGGCTTAAAATTTCAATGCCAAATGGCAGCATTTGCAGGATGTTTCTTAACAAATCTGCTGGGTCTGTGGCAAGTCTGTTATCTACTAAGTATGGGTTAAAGAGACTAAAAGCTGTAATATTTTATCTTGGCCATTGATAAGTTGAGAGTTTCTGACTAAGGACACAAATACTTGCCTAGAAACATTGGAAAGGGTGGATATTTTTTGAGTGTCAGTGTCAGCTGTTGGCAATTGTGCCATTGTGTTCTTTTGTTTACAGGAGCTTTGTTGCAGAAATGAACATTTATGTGAAGCAGTTGGGCAGAAGTAAGTTTCTTTTTGTTTCTATCTTAACAAGAGATGGATGTTGGTACATAGGAATAGGTCATACTCTTGGGTACAGACTTTTATAGTTACATTTTTGGAGCCACTTCCAGAGGTGAAGGTTCATGTTTGTATGTTTGTTTCCTGATGTCCTATCTTTTTCCTTTGTGCTCTGTTTGTTGCATTCTACTGCTTGTCCATTACATGCTTCCACTAATCTTTTTTCTCAGCACAAAGAACTGCTTGTGAGATACTGTAGGCTTTGTTTGTCCTAACTACTTGCTCTTTACATATCTGAGAAATGCAATGTCTGATACGTTCTCAGGCAGTGGGCATCCATACCATACCCATTTATGCAGAGCTTGCTGTGAAATTCGTACAATGTTGCTGAGTGGTACAGGATAATTGTGTTCCTTAGACATTGAATGCAAAAAAAAAACCAAAAACTTCACAGGAATTCCCCAGGAAGTCAGTGACATCACACAGCTAGTGTGAGCCAGCTGATGAAGGGACCTAGTGGGATTTTGTGAGGGAACTCTGGATTTATCAAGATTTGAAACTCTTCATGAGACCTGTCCTCTGGGTGCAGTCAGCCCATTTCAGAGTAGTATCTTCTGTGGAAGCTGCTTGAATTATCAGTTACTATAACTCTGAACTTTCTGTGCTGCAGGGATTTTCAGTCGTGAGCACGGATCAAACAAAAAGCTGGCAGCACAGTCCTGTGCCCTTTCCTTGGTTAGACAGCTCTACCATCTTGGTGTCATAGAACCTTATTCTGGGCAGACAAAGAAAAAGGGAGAATCGGTGAGTTTGGTACAAGGTTTGGAAATTGCTGCTTTCATTTTAATAACAGGCAAGCAAGGTGAGTTAGAGTTCGTGCTCAATATTAACAGCTTACAAGTTAATAATAATTTTGATTCTTTAGACCAGCAACTGTTTGTGTTCTGGCCAGTGATTTGGATCAGAAATACAACTTCATGTGTATTGAATGGAGCAGTAAACTAGTTTTACAGCATATTAAATGAAATAGGATTTGCAGTAAATGCTTTTTTCAGTATAAATTTTCTATAAGCTTAAAGATTTCTGTTTATGATATGTAAATTCTTGGCTGTTTGGTTTCATTCTCTGGCACATTAGCATGTTCTGGTATTTGGTTACAAGTTTAGAAATATTTTTCTCTGAAATTAAGCTAAGCTGTTTAGAAATATTCTACGGATTCTTGTTGGCTGGAAGGTTGGCAAAAGGCTTAGAGAATGTGAATTTTGAACACAGGAGATGGCGCTCTTTGCCCTTGTTTCACAAGTAACTTTGATGGTACGCTATGCTCCTTAACATCTTGCAGTTCTGGATTCTGTTGTCTGTCTTTTTATATATATCAACATGTAGTTTTTAAACATTTAATAGGTGGAACCCTATGAGGTGTTGCTGTCTTCTGACTTAGAAACTCAGCTGCAAAAGACTGTACAGGAACTGTCTCTGGAGATTGTGCCTTTGGTGAGTATGTGGTTCAGGCACTCAAGTATTTAACGTCAGGCCTGCTCATTTAATACATTTATCTTTCTGTGCCAACTTTGCTTTTGGATTTATAGCCTGAAGATCCCAGTAATCCTGTTCTGATAAATGTTGGAAAGTTAGCCCATTTTGAACCATCGCAAAGACAGAGCCATTTGGGAGTTGTTCCGTGGTCACCACCTCATTCCAACTGGAACCCTTGGACCAGCTGCAATATTGATGAGGGTCCTCTGGCAAATGTAAGATAACTTAAAAAAATTGATGTGTTATTTGTCCCCATGAATCTGGAGCTTTGAATTCTTTTCCCCACTCAGGATTTAAAGTGTAAGCTATTCCAAAGGGTAAAACACTACACTGATAAAATCTCTTCCCTTGAACTTGAGGAAGGAAGTCTTTTCCGTAGCAGGAGACCTTTGTATTTATTTAATGTTTTATTAGGTATTATGAGCAGTAGCATCTTGGATGTCCCAATTCTTTGCTTTGTTTCACTTTTTGCCTACTGCTCTACAGCCCATACAAAGTTCTAACTGAAATTACAGGGTAAGTTTTTTGGGCATATTTATAATTTGGTAGCCTCTCTTCCCTACATTTCCATCTTAGGACTTTCTTTCCTGGGAGGAGAAACTGCTGCAAGCTGGTGTCACTACACAACCAGCATGCTTTTTTTGTTTGTTTGTTTGGGGTTTTTTTGTTGTTGTTTTTTTGTGTCTGTGGGTTTTTTGGGTGGTTTTTTTTTGGTGGTGGTTGGTTTGTTGTTTTTTTTTTTTTGGTGGGGTTTTTTTTTTTGTTGGTCATTTCTAGTCCCATCCAGAACAAATTAAAAGCCACAGTGTGGCATGATAAGGTGAGGAGGAAGGGAAAAAAATACTAAGTTGCCCAGTTCAGAAGCTTAATTTGGCTACTGTTACAACCTGGTCAGAAAAGATGCCCTGGGTGGGAACTTGAATTTCCTAAAACAGAGAAGGAGAGTGCTTAAAACCAAAATAGTAATGTTATATTTCTTTTGGCTGCAGGTTTTTTTTCCATAAATGACATGAGTTTAACATTGATCATTATATATAGATTTAAAAAATATATAACTGATATATATTTGAATGTTGGTGTTTAAAGCATAATACATTTCTAGGCATTGCATATTGAGCAGGCTTCAAATCCTATTAGGATTTCTATGTGCTAGTCATGGTGCTGCTAAGTTATTTCAGTAAAACCAATTAGCCTTTTGGTAACAAATTTGAATTTCTTTAGTATTTTTTTAGTTGAAATACAAGAGTTGGCTAATACATTTCCTTCTCTGCTTGCTTTTCAGCTACTATTCTGTTGGTGGTTATGTGCTTACATTATTTTATTCCTTTCATTAAACCCCCCTGTCTTAATGATCAACTAAGTATTTCATTGGCTAACTGTTGAATAAAGTGTTTTTCTCAAGCAGTTAAAGTTTTTAAATTTAAGCAATCATTCTTTTTAAGAATTTTGGATTTGTCTGAGAAACTTGTTTGAGGATGGCCACTTGTTTGAGGATGTGTTAATCTTAACACACTGGAATGAATGAAATAAAACAGCTCATAAGCTGAACTGACTTCATGGAGTTATGTAGGGAATGATCCTTTGCTCATGTTTGGAGTCATTATGTTGCTGTGACTGATTTTATATTGAAGTTCTTACATAGATAAGCAGTGGGGTCAGGAAGCCTCCAAACAATGTCTTGTCTTGACAGCTCACTCCAGAGCAAATAAGCATGGATTTGAAAAGTGATTTCCTGTACCGTTTGGAGCAGGATCCAGAATTACAAAGGGTAAGTGTGCTTCCTGTAACATGGAATGTTTGCACTAGTCTATTTTCCAGAAGAGGTTGAATGTAGTGTATACAAAGTGTGAAAGACTGGATTTCAGTAGTAATAGGCACCAAGAGTTTTCAGATATGCTGGATGTTATGCTGGGGTGGATATGAAGATCTGTTGTGCTGTGTAAGGAAAAAAAACACAAACTGTAATTTATTCTTACGAACATTTTGCTTTGTTTAAGTGAAACCTGTGTGGAAGAGTGAGACAAAGTATGGATGTGGACCAGAATAGGGGATTTTGGGGTTTTTTTTTAGATTTTTGGAGATGTGCTGGATTTTTTTTTTTTTTTTCTTTTCCCCCAGATCCAACAAGAGAGAGAGGACTTACCTGTAAAAAATTTTGAAAGTGAAATTCTAGATGCAGTCCATAACAATTCTGTTGTTGTAATTCGTGGTGCCACTGGTTGCGGCAAAACCACACAAGTGCCACAGTACATCCTGGATGAATACATCAGAACCAACAGAGCTGCAGAGTGCAACATAGTAGTGACACAGGTGAGGAACACATTACAAAAGCAGCCACTTAAGTTTTCAGATACTAGAAATCACCTATTAAGATGTGTTGAGAAATGTGATGATCATTGCAGGATGTTGTTCATAGAAGTATCTCCTTATTCCTGCATGTAGGAGAAACCAGAGTGTCGTGTGTATTTTTCATTCGGTGTGTTGTTCTTTCACATATCTACAGTTGGGATAACCTGGCTTGTACCTTGCTCAGGTGAAAACTTTTTGGCAGACCAAGGGGAAACAATTTGGCAAATGCCACTTGGTAGTTCCCGTATATCCTTATATCCTTCCGTAATTTTATGTGCAGCATTAACCACTTCAGAAGGAAAAAAAGCCTGTTGTTATAGGTATTACTGTTTAATAACTACTCTGTAAAGAAATCTTAGGGAAGGACACACATAGCATTTATAATTTCTTGTTTTCAGTGGTGTTCCATTAAACTTACAAATCCTCATCATTAAGTCAGGGAAAACTTTTTCATCCCTTAGCCTCGGAGGATTAGTGCGGTTTCTGTCGCAGAGCGTGTGTCGTATGAGAGAGGAGAACAACCTGGGCAAAGCTGTGGATATAGCGTGCGATTTGAATCTGTGCTTCCTCGGCCACATGCCAGTGTACTCTTCTGCACTGTAGGTCTGTGTTGTTTTGTTTATGTTTGGGACTTATTACTTATGGGTTTGAATTCTTTGAGTAGCAGCAAAAGCAGAAATATGGTTAGACTAAAATTTTTAGAAACATGGTTTAAAAGATTGAATAGTTGTGGGTTTCTGATAGAAGTTTGCTGACATGCTGTTGTCCAAAGATATTAATATTGTTGTTTGGAAGTGTGATAAAACAGGTCTAATACCATATGGAAATAATTTCTTGAAGAGATAAAATTGCTGTATATTGATTGTCCTTAAAAGATAGAAGGGGGAGCAGTATTGGGTGTGAAAGAAGAAAGAGTCTTTCTAGTAGTAATACTTCATACTGTTGCTATCCCTTGTACAAATGAAAGCAATTAGAGATGGGGTTGTAAAAACTACTGGGCAGCTTGCACACTTCTTAATTTTTAAACTAGTGCAACTGTTCTTGATGAAATGGCAAGGGGGAAGATTGCCCTTTTACTTATATGAACATTTACCTCCTATGTTTGTTTAAGGTGTTCTTCTGAGAAAGGTGGAGGCTGGGATCCGTGGCATTAGTCATGTTATTGTTGATGAGATCCATGAGAGAGACATTAATGTGAGTTAGCTGGTGATTACAGTCCTATTTCTCTCTATGTTTCTGTTCTGTTTAACTTTTGTATCTGTTCTAGTATGAAAGGAAACTCCATGTTACTACATCCTATATATATGAGTGTCTCATCTTCAATAAGATTTTTAGAAACTTTTAATTACTTCTTACCTGGTTAGAAGAGTAAGGACTTGTGCTTCCTTGCTGCCCTATGTCTTTTTTCCTGTTAGGATTATTTTCTCTGGTCCTGGTCCTCTATGGAAAATAGAACACCACAGTACAAAAATGTCTTGTCCAAATGCAGGAGCTGAATGTCACTTTTATTTTGGAGTGCTTTTTATGCTGACAGTGTTACATTGCTGTAACAGAACAGCAGCAGTATTTACAGAAGCAGAAATCTTGATTTTGACACATTTAAATTTAAGAAATGGGGAACGTTTTCTGTCCCCTTAATTCTTCTATATAGTTTTCAACTTTGCCCACATCAACAGTGCAAGAAACAGTTAAGTTCTGACATGATATTTAAGTTTTATTTGACAGAATCTGGGGACTCATTTGGATGGAATTGCAATGCAGATTTTTCTGATGCACCTCTTCATCTACTAAGTTTGTATTAATGGTATAAAATAGAAGTTTTGAAATCTTGAATGAGACTGGAATTTCATCCGTTGAAGTAAGGGCCTGACTAACTCTATGGTGAAACTGCATAAATGCCATGTTTAAACGGAACTCTAAAGCTTTGCAAAAGTTGCACGGGGTCATTCCTATTTATTTTATGAACTATGGCTACTTTAGATACAAATGAAGTTTTAAAAGACCTTAGGTTGTAATATATTGTTAGGAAGGAAGCAGACTATTTTTGAATGCTTTTCTTTAGTTTCTTTCATTCTGAGAAAAGAATAACTTTTTTGCAAAGAAAGTTGCACTGGAAATCCTAAAATTCACTTATCCCAGGAATTGCAGTATTTTCACAATAAAGCACTGACAACTGTTTCTGGTTATAGAACATTTCTGTGACACTTGTTGCTTCTCATATCCAGCAAGGCTCCTGTTCAGTAAATGTATATGTCTTTGTAATATCATTCTGGTCTCTTGGGAAGATACTGACTTTTATGAGTAGGAAATTAATGATGCTTTTATTCTGTTTGTATGCAGACTGACTTTCTTCTGGTGGTACTGAGAGATGTAATTCAGGCATATCCTGAAATCAGGGTTATCCTTATGTCTGCCACCATTGACACTAGTATGTTTTGTGAATACTTCTTCAACTGTCCAATCATTGAGGTCTTTGGTAGAACCTTTCCTGTCCAAGGTAAATCATTGGTTGTACTTTCAGGAACTGCTTTTGTTTTTATTTTATTAGTCACATGCTTCAGGACTATGGTGAAAGCAAGATACACATTTCTTCTGGATTGTCATGTTTGACAGATGTGGCTTACCATGGACAAAGAAGTCAATAACAGTGAACCATTTCATAGCACCATTTTGTTTAAAAACACAAAGCAAACAATAATACTGCCACACCCAATGCACTACCACTTGGGGTATTTTCCATTGATGAATGAGATGATAATAGTAAAGTTTCAGATCAGTTGTCTCTGATATTAGGAATAATGAAAATGGCTTTAAATCAGCCAGTATTTATAAAACAAAACAGAAAAAAATATGTGGAAGTATATTGAATAGAGGAGTAATCATAGGAATAGTGTGGGAATAATTCTTACACCTTAGCTGACAGCCAAGGAGTTTTCTTCAGTCTTGGCTTTGTACTCTGAAGCATCATGATTACATCAGGGGGAGTTCAGGAGGTGATAAAAAGAATTGTTCCCTTGCACAGGCTTCTGTTTAGTCTTGATAACCAATTCTTGACTGTCCTTGCAGATTATTTTCTGGAAGATTGCATTCAAATGACTCAGTTCATTCCTCCACCAAAGGAAAAGAAGAAGAAAGAGAAGGATGAAGAAAGTCCTGAAGATGATGATGTATGTTTGATTTCATAGTATGAAAAGTTACGCAAGTGCCAGTTAGGACTCTAGCTCAAGCGTAAATCATTGGGCATTGTCGAACTTCACATTTTTAGCAGCTTTTGTATTTTCAGTATCAAAGATTGCTGTTAACTTCAGAAATGGAATTTAATTTTTTCATTGACCTTGTAAACTTATTTTGTTGAAGCTGATATTCTCACATTTTGTCAACCTCTGTCTCTAAAGATAGAACTGAAATGGTTTTGAAAGTGAAAGATTGGTAACCTTGGAAGAAGAGATAGAGAAATACGAGCTTTGTGATACCGTTTCCAGTGTGAAAATTTAGATTCTTTACCTTCTTTTGCAGTTGATACTGTTAGTGCTCAAAGACATTGACAAGAAACTATCACTTTCATGATACAGCTTTTAATTTGTGGGTCTGAAACTACTGTTTAGGTCAGCTATTTGAAATTTTTAAAATATGACCAATTTTTCTCAAGAAGCTTCTTAGGACATTATCCCAGTTCATCTGAACAGAAGTTAAATGAGTTTGATAGCTTCCTGCTGCAAATTTGTATTGAGTTATAACTTAGTGCAATGAAATTATAATTAAGTTCTTACATTTGAAACCTGGGGAAGCAAGACTTGAGCTGCTCATTGGGTCAGTCTGTGAGTGTGCCTGAGATGGTTTTCCCTGTAAGCTACCCATGTATCTCATTTTACTATTTGCCTGGCCAGCCAGTCTCCACAGTTTGAGTAAATTCATTTATATGATTTCTTTTGTGTATGGTGTTTTTAATTGGTCTTTTGTTTGTTTTTTTTTTTTCAGACCAATTGCAACCTTATTTGCAGTGATGAATATGGCCCAGAAACAAAGCATGCCATGGCTCAGCTAAATGAAAGAGAAACTTCTTTTGAACTCATTGAGGCCCTGCTAATTTACATCAGGACTCTGAATGTCCCTGGAGCTGTACTTGTTTTCTTGCCTGGCTGGAACTTGATTTATACAATGCAGAAGCATCTAGAAATGAATCCACGCTTTGGTACAAGCAACTGTGTTCTATTATATTTCATATTTTCTGAAGGAAACTATTGACTATGTAAAGATGAGAGTTGGATGAGTGACTTAGGGAGCTGGATTTGTTATGAGAATGAATGGATAGAAATTATTATGTTGTGCAAAGAATAAATTATATTCATGTAGTCGTAGTTATTGACTTTCTTATTTTCATGTTTTAGGAGGTAACCAGTATAGAATTTTACCTCTGCATTCGCAAATTCCTCTGGAGGAACAGCGTCGAGTGTTTGATCCTGTGCCTGCTGGAGTAATGAAAGTATGAGTCTTCCTTGTGTGGAGTTGTATTGTGCTTTTGTGGAATGTATTGCTGACTTTTTTTATATAACTTATGTAGTTTATCTTGCAGTCTATCTGTAATTTTTTCAGACCAAATATATTTCAATATGCATTTCCTGTTTCTCGTAGGTTATTTTATCTACCAGCATTGCTGAGACTAGCATTACCATCAACGATGTGGTCTATGTTATAGACTCCTGCAAGTGAGTTCATGAAGTAGCTTTTTGTTTTGTAAATCCTATTCTTTGGAATGCAGAAAAGATTTTCTGAACATGAAGAACTGCCTTGTGTTCCCATAGTCACAAAGCTGAATTTGAGGGCTGACTCACTCAAGACAAACTTGCATTGTCTTTAGCTGTTCAACACAGTTACAAATCTCACTGGCATTTCAGTGGGCTGGTTCTGGTCAGCTAGATTCACGCTGGCATTATTCATTTGAGGTGTCACTGGGTCTCCACACGTATTTGAAATATGTCATCTGCCAGAGGAGTATTACAAACACTCAGTGTATAGCTGATAGAAAAGAGGAAGATTTTTGTAGTCGGTTGCATATGTTGTCATGCTGTGCATGTTCTCTGAGCACATTGCTCATAGGCATCTCAAGAATTGGATAAGAATTTTAAGCTTTTGAGACAGCTGCAAAAAATGCATTCTGTGTATAGCTTGGGATGCAGTTTTGTGTGATACTTTAGCTTCCAGGTAGATCCCTAACTCGCCAAAACTTAGCCAGTCAAACAGGGGTGGTTTGCTTCTTAAAAGCAGCATGGCTGCAAGGAATAAAATAAGAACTGATTTGGCAGGACTTGAGATGAAGAGCATTTGATCTTAAGTGCTTTGTTGTTTGGTTTGTTTGGTTTTGGTTTGGGTTTTTTTTTGGTTTTGTTTGGTTTTGGTTTTTTTGTTGTTGTTGTTTTTTTCTTAACAGACAAAAAGTGAAGCTGTTCACTGCTCACAATAACATGACAAACTATGCCACAGTCTGGGCATCAAAAACTAATTTGGAGCAGAGGAAAGGAAGAGCTGGACGTGTGCGTGCTGGGTTTTGTTTCTATTTGTGCAGCAGAGCTCGCTTTGAAAGGTGAGGTTATGCTCTGTAGAAATAAAATAACCTCTGAGAGTTCTCCCAGAACTGTTGTCTGCTACTTCTGGTCAAACTGGGGAAATAATTTCAGAAAGCACAGAGAGGAGGTGTATGATGTCAGTTCACACTGGGATCTTGGGTTTTTTTCTTTAAAAAAAGTTATATGTGCTTACATGCTTTTGCCCATAGAGTGAGGTGGATAAATAGTTCATAATGTTAAGAACTTCACTGCAACCTACAGAACTTCTTGGGAGAAAAATGATAGTGCTTGGGAATTGAAGCAAGGCAGAAAAGAGCTTTGAAATGAGGATAAGGCTCTAGTCTGCTTGCACTCATTGTGGAATCCTGGCATCTTCATGTAACAGGCAATTCTGTCATTAAAGTGGCAAAAGGAGGGAAGACAGATACTACTTTTGCCTCCATTGCCATTCTCTGGCCAGGGAGCCCCTTCATGTTGCTCTAGCATCTTCCTTGCTGCTGAGACTTTTGACTTCTGTCTGCTAAGCTGTTTCTCAGTTACTAGAGCCGTGAATATATTTTGCTGGCTGTAGAAGTCTGCAGAGCTGTTGCACTCAGTGTTTGATCTCTCTCATGAAAGCTTCAGTGCTCCTTTCTCAGCCGTTAGAGCATAGCTGTATTTTCATGTTCTGCTTTCTGTAACCTCTGAAAGCATCAGTTGATCAAAAACTTCCCTGAAATTGCTCAAATTTATTTAGATTTGCTGTCTAGCACTGTGGAGTGTTAAGAATTTTTGCCAGTGAACATATTTTGGGCTACTAAAGTAATCGTGACTTCATGACTTTAAGGTTACCTTTCTTCAAAGTATATAAAACCAAAATATACTAGCTCCACTGTGCCTAGGAAAGAGAGTGTGGACTTGTGCAGATAATTTTTTGGGAGATACTCTCTAAATCTGGTGCCAGCTGAATCTGATTGTGTTCAAGTTGTGTTGTGAAACCTTTTCTAGCTTTCTGTTCCTCACTGCAGTCATTCCTATGGAGTTCATGTTTCAACCAGCAATCTAAATGATTACTAACAATGCTGTGCTAAAGGCTGTTTGTTTCCATGAGGTCTTTTTCCTATCAGGAAAACACCTTTGGAAAGCATCTAGCAAAAATACTTCCTCTTAGTGATAAAAGCAAAAACGTACAGGACAAATTGGGTGGTTTGGAATTGATAGAAGGACAAGTAGAGAAGTACTTGTGTGTAAGGCAGGCTGAAAGCAGGTTGTCTGTCTTGGGAGTGGAAGACCTTCCTTGGCAATTCAGGAGATGATTGTTAGGGGGGCAAGTGTGGGGCTGGATGCAACTATGCTGTGAACTGGGCTTCAGCCATGCAGACTCTGTAGTCAGCTCATACTGGAAACCACACCAGGTAGTGCCAATGTGAGGGCTATACCCTTGTACAATTCCATTTAAAATTTACCCTGAGATGAGAATTGAGAAACACAGAAGACAGATACTGGTAGAAGTGCCTAAGCTACAGGAGCACAACGAGACCTGAAGGGTTGGCTGGGAGGCAGTATTTGCTTTGGAGGGCAGTAGTTTATGCTGGTGGAATAGCAATCAAACCCTGTTTTGAGAAAAATGTGGACTTTTTTGTTCTCTTCTCATTCAAGACTTCAAACACATATGACACCCGAAATGTTTCGAACACCACTTCATGAAATTGCTTTGAGCATCAAATTGCTGCGGCTGGGAGGAATTGGTCAGTTTTTGGCCAAAGCAATAGAACCACCACCTTTGGATGCAGTGATTGAAGCAGAACGCACACTAAGAGGTATTATTGTTTCTCTGCAAGATTTTTTGTTACTGAAGTTGACTCCAAGTGATTTGGAGTATAATGATCACTTACAAACTGCTTTAACATCTCTGATTGGATTGTTTGTGTAGTAGCATGCTGTCTGAAACAGCAAGGTGTTTCCTGGATGCATCTTGTGGGTGGCAGTGTCTTTTGCAGCTGAAGAAATACTTGAATTCCCAAGTGGACAGTCATTCCTTTAAGAAACTTGAGCCTTCAAACTTAAGGCTTGTTTTGTTATTGTACCAGTAACTTATGCTAGCTTCCAGCTTCCTGTTTTCCAGCTGTGGCACTGCTGTGTATGACATAGACTCAGAGCAGTGCCTAAGGCATTTACAAAACTTCTATAAAAGTATTGAAGAAGAGATGTTAGTAGTTTATTGTATAATTACTGCTTTGTACAGTCTGCTGAGCCAAGATCTCAGTATTTTGCAACATACTTATATCTCCAGTTTATAAATATGTAAGCATCAGTGTCCTTTTAAACCAGAAGAAACTGAGGTGGGGGCTAAGCTGTCTCCCCAGTTCTTTGAAGGTACTAACTGGAATATGAGTAAAATGGAGCAGGGAGGAACCCTAAATTGATGCTTTAGATTTAAAGCTGTGATCTCAAATCTCAGCATTCTTGGCAAATGTCACTAAATAAGCTCTTAAAATTTCTAAAAACTGAAATATCTGTATGATTATTGATTTTTCGGAAAAAACTGTGACGCATCTACATTGCTTGTATACAGGAGGAGGACCAGAATGAAGAACATAGCTAGGGATATGTGTTCAAATTTAATGACTTTTTGATCTAAAAATTGTTAATGCTTTTCTTACACTGCAGATAAGAAATGCAAAGTTAGAGAAAAGGTAACATTTTCAGTTTCAGTGACAAATAGCAGTTTCTGCATGTGCCTCTTTTTCCTGGGTAGCCTGTGGGTTGGTTTTCAGTGTATGTATAGGGCTAGTATTTTTTTTAGGATGGTCTGACTTGTTATTCTTCAAAATATTCTTCAAGCTTTTGGTTCAATAGATACCAAGAAAAAAATGATTTGATAGTGGGTAAGGAGTCCTTTATTTGTTTGCTTTCCCATTTAATCACTAAGGCTATAAAGGTTGGGGCTTTTTTTTTTTTTAAATATAAAGCTTTTAGTTCTGCTGAAGTTTCCCAAAGTAGCCATAAATAAAGCATGTGAACTATAAGGTTTCAGTTTTCATTTATATCTTAAAAGGGTGTTAAAGATCACACTTGTATTGTTTGTCATGATAACTTATAAGGAGGTTTATGAAGTCAAGTTTAATGCTTATGGCCAAATGACTAGAAACATACTCATGAGACCCTTCAGTCTGTACAGCAAATAGCCACAGATATATGTTAGGTTTTATTATTGATAGTGATTTGATACTTTTGAGGATGAGCTCAGGTAAAAATTTTTAGGTAATGGAAGGCAAAGCCTCATGGAAGAGAAAGTTTGTGGTGTTCTCTTTTTGATGAACAGAAGCTTTAGCTAACAGTCTTTGATAATAAGAGATCTTGTTTCAGAGCTTGATGCCCTGGATTCCAATGATGAGTTGACACCTCTTGGAAGAATCCTAGCCAAACTTCCCATTGAACCTCGTCTTGGCAAGATGATGATAATGGGCTGTATTTTTTAGTAAGTTTAGTAGTCTCAGTTGTCTTATTTTTGTTTCTCTAAGTTTTTCACCTTCTAGACATGCACTCTACAAGAGAAAAGAACAATACATTTAAATGAGCAATAAATGCTACAGCTGGTAATAGGAGACTGAATATTCATGAGAACAAAGGATAAATAACTTCAAGTATAGGGAATAAGGTAATCATGAAATTCAGAGTTAACTGCAAGGGAACAGTAAAGGCTGAATAATTATGAAATAAGAGTGGGGCTCAAGTATAGCAGTGAGCTAGAGGTGGGGATATGTGAAATGTGACACCTAGATAAGAAGAAAAATGAATGCACATGTTTTGCTTGGGAGAAGTAGAGATCTTCTATTTGTAAGTGTGAATGGCTGTAGGGTCCTTTTCACCAGAAGAAGATGGTGTATGGAGGGAAGATTAGACAAAGGGCTTGTGAACTCTTGCTGTTGTGAAAGTACTGGAATTGGAGCTAATTTTTAGCATCCGCTTCTGGGGAAGTGTTTCTGTGAAGAACTCTGGTAGAAAAGGGCCAAATTACTAAGATCTTTTGTGAAGTTTTTACTAGTATCAACAGCCTGTAGAACCTGCTGGCAACAATACTGTGAATAAACCAAATCCTTTTGTGGTTTCTTTCAGTGTGGGGGATGCTGTTTGTACCATTTCTGCAGCTACCTGTTTCCCTGAACCTTTCATCTGTGAAGGCAAACGCCTGGGTTATGTCCATAGGAATTTTGCTGGGAGCAGGTTTTCAGATCATGTGGCTTTGCTTTCCGTCTTCCAAGCCTGGGATGATGCAAGGTATATGATCTTGGCACAAAATTTGATGAGAAGTTATGGGTAACACAGGGTGAGGAGATTTGTGGCTAGGCTAGGTACATCAATAGATGCTATAACAGTTAGACTGTTGCACTTTCCCTTTTCTTGAAGAGACTTCTAATTTCACTCTGTTTGTTTTTTAGAATGGGTGGTGAAGAAGCAGAAAAAAGATTTTGTGAACATAAAAGACTCAGCATGGCTACTCTTAGAATGACTTGGGAAGCAAAAGTCCAGCTGAAAGATATACTTATGAGTTCTGGCTTCCCTGAAGGTGATTCTTCTTGGACACAGTAATTTCATGACTGTGTTTTTCATTATGAGATGAGAAATAAACAAGATAATCTAGGATGAGCACACAAGCACAGAGGCCTGTAGTGGATTTGCCATAAAGCCATTCTGCTTTTACAGCTGCACTCAGATGAAGTTTTAGTGCTGAGTCATTCTGTCGTATTTGTTAAAACCAGAGAAGCTGTGATGGCTGTGGAGCAGCACAGGCAGGTTTTGGAGGCTGAGGTGTTAGGGCTGCAAGATTAAAAATCTGTTAAGCAAAATTGCCCGTAGAGAATTAATTCACTGATCTTCTTTCTCCTTCACATGTTGCATCTCCAAAATGTGCCATGCTGTACTTCCTCTCTCCTTTTCATTAGCTTTAGGGGGGAGTTTGTGTGATCTAAATAATGTGCTGTGCCTTATGATTTTCTGGGTTTGTACCACAGGAGGGGTGCGCAGTAGTCTTGCGTGTTATTATATTTTGTAAGGAAGGACTTCAAGTTGACCAGGTTCTGAATTTGCCTGATGCTCTTGAGGAGCTTGCTCAGTGAAGTGGCATGACTGGCTGGATTCAGCAGATGTTCCTCCCCCACCTCCTTTTTTTCTTTAATTTTTTTTTTTTTTTTTTTTTTTTAAATTCTCCCCATGCTGCTAGGATCATTGCTGCATTTATCCTTAACTTTATTTCTGGGCAAGATGACCTGAAAACAAACCACCGAATACTCTGGGGAGGCTTGTAACAAATAAACTAATGAAAACATCCATTCTGACCTCCCCCAAAAGATCTATCTCCAAAACAAATGACAGTAAACACGCTGTGGTACAGCACATTCTGGGCAAAGCCCTCTTTCCTTGTTTTTGAAAAGCTCAGGAGAAAAAAATACCTCTTTTGTTAGTCGTATTTTTCAGCTTTTTTCTCTCCATGAATAAGTTGAAAATTGAATCTAGAACTGAAATATTTTGAGTGCAGAGGTCATTTGAGAACAGATGCATATCTACCAGTTGATTCGGTCAGAAAATGCATTGATCTAGGATCCTAAACAACTCTGCTGTACTGTCCTACGTGACCTGTGGATGTGAGCCAGTCTTCTGTTCTCTGTCAACAGAATGTTTGATGACTCAACCATTTAACAACACTGGACCGGATAATAATCTGGATGTTGTAATCTCTCTGCTTGCTTTTGGGGTCTACCCCAATGTCTGCTACCACAAGGAAAAGAGGAAAATTCTTACCACTGAGGGGCATAGTGCACTCATCCACAAGTCGTCTGTCAACTGCCCTTTCAGCAGCCAGGAAATCAAGTATCCATCGCCTTTTTTTGTTTTTGGAGAGAAGGTAAAGGCTTTGAATTTGTTCTTGATCACTTGCTACCAAGTTGTCTTTTTGCCTCTCTTTCTCTTGCTGTAAGAAAAAACCTACACCATGCAGTATTTAGATTGGTTTTAGGGGAGTTGGTTTGGTTGGTTGGGGTTTTTTTTGGAAGGTGAACTGTATATGATCATGGTGTCACTCAGCCTTCCAGTAACTTCTAGTCAACTAAATGCAGTAGAAGTGGAGCTGCATAGAAAGTTCCTGTGAGTTTTGTGAAAGCAGGCAAGTCACAGAAGAAGATCTAAATTATTATCTTCTTTAAGAGATTGCTTTGGGATTTCTTTCATACTTATTAGGCACTAAAGAAATTTTGCCTGTAATGCCCCTGCTGCTTATGAATCCAGAGGTGAAATGGGAACATGAAATACGGCAGTGGGGTGCTCCCTTTCTGGCATGTAGGCAGTTTGTCATCTCCTGAGGACAACTCCCATTTCCCAAGCATCTCATAAAAACTCTGAGATGCTTTCCTTGGGGTTGCCATGACCTTTTCCTCCATGCCATTAATTTTATGTACTTGGCACATAGTGTACATGTACACTTTGACCCCTGTGTGTTCTCATATGCTTCAGTGGTGGCCATTATGAATGCAGCTGCTCCTGCTCACGCTTTTTTCAAGAAGCAAATGAAGGCAATGCCTTTATGTAGGATGTAGTGGGAGATGGCTCTTGGGCTGCTGGCCTGCTTGTCCTACCTGTGCAGTTACTCCAGCACAGTGATGGGGAGGCCCTGAAGCTCTGTTCCCTGTTGCTGAAACCAGCTGGTTTTTCTTCAGAGTTTCTTCTGCCTGGGAAGTGCCATAAAACTACGTTTGAGAACAAGCGTTGAATTAGCAAAGCCTCCCACTGTAAGGAGAGCTTTTAAAGATATAGCCAAACTGGTGCTGCAGGGGTTTCTTTTTTGTCACCTATCAACAGTGGTTAGTTCACAATTACAGTTTGTTTATGCTGATATTTGTATCATCATTCCTTTTTCCTGACATGCAGCTTGTTTTAGTAATGGCAAATAAACCACACAGTAATAAATGGAATTTTGACTCCTTTGGGCACTGGCTGTGGGCTCAGCTTGACACTCTGGATTTCCACATACATAGTTCAGAGCTGTGGTGAGGCTTTGCCTCTTCTTCACCCTTTATGTCAGGATCCCAAGTGGGTCAGACCTTTGACCTGCCACAACCATCTTTTTAAAGCGAGTTCCCCTAGAAACAACAGAAGACTTGAACTCGAGAAGCTATGCTTTATTAAACCAAAATACACATGGGAAACTGAATAACTTAAGAGAGTGGTTTAAGAGTGGCTAAGAGAGGACCTGGGTGAGACTGGTTTGAAGGAAGGATTTCTGTGCAGCTCTCTTCTTGCCCATTAGGTACCTGCTTAAAGACAGCCCTCTGAGGATGGGTTGTCTGTTTTTTCCTTCATTTAGCAGTCTCTCTCTGACCTGCAAGTTCAGTGCTCCTTGCCCTGGCCATTTTTCTGTCACAAATTCAAGTCTGAAAGTTTCTCTCTATTGAGCATATGTGGTAACTTCCAGGTGGGAGCAAGTCTTCTCCCTGAGGTACAACAGACTCTGCCTGTGATGCTCCTGTATGAAAGGAAGGAGGGAGAAAGGCAGCTGTCAGGGTGGGAAGCTGAAATCCTAAGTACTGCTCTTCAGTTCTTCCTTTAAAATGAAGGGCAGTAGCCTGTGTAGTCAGTGATGTTATTTCTTGCTCTGGACATTTGGCTTGATATTTTCCATGTGCTTGCTTCAAATACAAGCTTAAGGTCTTGTTTCTGTAAAATGACAAAGTGGGTTGGCTGCACGGACGTGTAGCAACTTCCAAGTTTGCATGTGTAGGGCCCTGCTAAAGAAGCAGTGAGCTTCCCATCACAGCCACAGCAGTGAAAAAGGTGGAAGATAACTCAGGTATGCCTTAGTCATTTTTGGGTTGGCAAAGTGTAAGATAGCTTAACTCTTGCCAAACATTAGCTGCATGATTTCAGACATGCAGTGATGGAAAAAGTAATACTTTAAAATGATGGGTTGTTTTGGTGTTTAGTTGGGGGTGTTTTGTTTCGGGTCTTTCTTGGTGTAGGTTTTTGTTTTGTGATTTTTGGATTTTTTTTTTGGGTTTTTGTTTTGTTTTACACGAGCCAGTGCTGAATCTGTGTAAACATCTGCCTCACATTCAGTTTTGTTTGCACGTGTGCTCTTGTAATTTCCTATCTTTATATCTGGATTTTTTTGTGTAGGGGGTTGTTTCTGTTACAGAAAATTCTCTGGTTTCAGTGGCCAGAGGAAGGTGTAGAGATCCGTTTTCCATTTCAAGCGCCATACTCCTTTTCCACCTGCAGATTCGAACACGAGCTATCTCTGCCAAAGCAATGACCTTGGTGAGCCCGCTGCAGCTGCTTCTCTTTGCCTCCAAGAAAGTCCTGTCGGATGGGGAGCTCATTCTAGTAGATGACTGGTATGAACCTCTTTGGTGCTCATAATACGCCAGTCTGTGAAAGAACACAGACTGAAGGCGAGCATCTGCTAACACAGATGTAAATCTCAATAGAATAGGAAACTTACAGCAAGCTGTGCACTGCAGGCTAATTGTGAAGGCATTACATTTGTTTCCTGTGAGGAAGGGAGGGGTTTATGAAACAGGCAGCACTGTTTCATGCAGATTGTCTGGTTAAATTGAAAACATAATACCAGGCAGTTTCCATAAAAATGGCTGGTTTTTTCCCCTTTAACTGGAACGTAAGGGTACTATATGTTTTGCACCTCCTCTTCAGACAGAGGCTGAGGAAACCTTGTTTTTAAGTCCCAGAATACAGCTTGAGGAGAGAAATGGTTGTTTTTGTGGCTGTGACTAAATACTGTCTGGATTTTGTCTTGTCCCCGCTCTGCTCAGTAAAACGAAGGTTAAGAATTGCTTCAGCTTAATTCACTAGTGTCTAGTCTCATGGTTTCAGTTTGTTTGGTTTTGTTGTTTTTTTTTTTTTAAATCTTCGTTTTGATGCTAAGGGTTATGTATTGGTGATGTTTGTGTTAAATTTCAAAAGAAAATATAAACGGGTAGTTATATTGATGTCAAATTTTAGGGATCTTAAAAATTTTGTCTTCTGGATTTCATGCTCTGTCATTGACAAATTCATATTTCAAAGATGAGAATATAGATTTCTGGCTCCGTGTATGCATCAGACAATGAAAAGCCACTCTACACAACATCTTTTGTAACAGGTTGTCTCCTAGAAGTTGTGATACATCTAATATACTAATTTGTGCTCTAGGATCAAGCTGAAGATGTCCCACAATGCAGCTGCCTGCATCACTGCTCTGCGTGCTGCGATGGAAGCTCTTGTTGTGGAAGTGACTAAAAATCCTGAGATGATTCGGCAGCTGGACCCAGCATATGAGCGAATGCTGAATATGATCCGTCAGATCTCCAGGCCATCAGCCGCAGGCATTGGTCTCATGGCTGCCAATGCAAGGTTAGCTTGGTTTCATTGATCTGTGCAGTTGGAGCTCTGCGGTGAGGAGTGCTCACCACTTCTGCCCCCAGGGACAGCAAGAGCCTGAACAGAGCAGGCCAGAGCTGTCAGCTGCCTGCATAGTGGCTGCAGAAATCCAGAGCTAAAAGTATGAGGAGAGTTTTCTCCTGTGTGGACAGGAGCTTCAGGCTTTTGTTTCAAAGTCAGTGTTTTGCATGTATGTAAAAGTGTCATGTTCTAACACTGAGGCAGGTAGATCATTGCCACAACACACAGGAAGGACAAATGGCTCTCGGGAATAAAAGCTGTTATTGTCTCTTCCAAAACACGATGAGTTTTTAAAAAAAGATAACCCAAATTTATTTTGGGCAAACCTATTTGTCTTTGGAGATAAAACAAATATTTGTCTGTGCTTGCATCCCTCCCTTGCCCCTTATTTCGTGACTTACTTCTGAAGGAAAGAAAAATGAAAACACTTGTGAGCTGTTGGTAATCTAAGGAAAAAAACAAAGAACAGCTTTGATGTAGACTTCACTGTGCTTTGTGAGGAGCAAAATAAAGATCACTGTGCTCACATAAACAGGATCAGGGCTCCCTGTGACTTTTTGAGAGCTGGAGAAGTGGGATTGAGAGGAAAACTTTCTTTCCCAGGTGTAGACCTGTGTGAGATTTAGAGGAAGAAACTACTTAGGTGCTGTGACAGACCATTCCTAGCTTTTCTTTAGTGAAGTGGACATGGTGCAAAAGCACAGCTGTAATTCAAACTTTGTATTCTATTAAGAGATATTAGAAGCATTTTAACTGAGCAACTTGGCAATTGGTTATTCCTGTAATTTAAAAAAAAAAAAAAAAAATAGAATCCATAAGATTGCATCAAGTATGTAATGTTTCTCTTTGCAGGTATGGTGATGGTCCTCGGCCTCCCAAAATGGGTCGCTACGACAACGGAGGTGGCTTCAGAGGCTGGGGAGGTTACCCACATGGCTCTGGCTACAGGGGTAGAGGGTACCATGGCTACAGCTACTCTGGCAGGTGCTCAGGAGGAAGAGGATATCAAGGTAGCTCAGGGAGAGGCTATGGAGGTGGGGGCGGCTATCGAGGAGGAGGGTATCAAGGAGCAGGTGGTGGCTATAGAGGAGGCTATGGGGATTCAGGGAGGGGTGGGTGGTAGTTATTGAAGTTCAGAGGAGTTTTTCCACTTTGACTGAAGTTCCTCTCCTCAGTTCCTTTCTTGCTCTTACCAGTTTGTTTGCCATTTCAGTTTCTTAGTACAAGTATAGCTCTGTAATATATCCTACCTTTAAGAAATTTACTGCAAGTTGTATGATTTAGTTCTCAATAAAGCATTTGTTTTGAAGACTTATATGCTGTATGTTGAATTTTATATTTAGATTTAGATTTTGGAGCTGTTCTGATGTTAGTTTTGTTTGTAGAAGGTAAAAGGTATTCTGAGGAAACCTTTTCAGTGTCTAAAACCATTCTCTGCCAAACAAATTTCAAATTACAGAACTTTGGCTCAGTGGGGGTTTTTCTTTGTTATCTAATAAACTGTGCAAATTGGCCTTGCTGCAGTGGTTTTCTTTCTATGGCAGGCAGCACTTAGCCTTTTGCAGCCAGCCACTGCCTGCTGCATGCTGTTACACTTTGTGGACTGTAATTTTTACAGTCAATTTTGTAACTTTTGTTACAGCAGCTGATGAGCTCTTTTGCTGATCCAGGTAATGCAGGAACATAAAATACCTTTTTCAAGACTGATGTGATGCTGCTTGTCTCTGCAAAATCTGAAGCAATCTCAAAAGCATGAACTGTGCCCTTAATCTGAAGCAGTGTTCATTTACATTGCTACTCTGAAATAATGACGATCCATTTTTCCAAATGCATGTGAAAGAGCAATTCTTTAATGAAAATTCATTGAAATTGCAGCCTGTGAACTCCAGACATTCACAGCTCAGCTGGCTGCGTGCTGCTTGCAGAAGTATATTGAGGATAAAAAGCCCTCCAGTGAGGTATGTTTTCCTCTGTACTTGGACAAGCACCTGGGAAGTGACTGGGACAGGGGCGGATGACACTGTGTACCTGCAGGTACAGATTACTCCTGAGGCTTTTTCTGCGTTGTGTGAACCAGGTGGGATAAGTGCTCCAGCTTACACTAAATGTCTCTGGATGGATGGAGGTTTTTTTGGCCCAAACTGGTGGGACTTGTTTGCCTCTTTCATTGCACAGCCACAAAACCAGCTGTGCTGGCTTGGGGCAGCAGCAGGCAGGTACTGCCCCTCACACAGACTTTGCACTGCAGCAGCGAAGGAAGACAACTGCACACAGCTTAGTATGAATCCTATTACATTACCAAGTCTGATGAGATTAACCTCCCCATTAATCCAACTGGAACACTTACTCAGAAGCAATAATTAGTTGTGCTTACTGGAGCATGGGAGATGTTGGTATTTGAATGAAGTTTAAAGCAAGTCCAACATTTTTGTATTTCTAATGAAGAGTTCTAAAAGCTGGGTGAGGGCGAAGCACTGTTTCTTTAATCAAAACTGCTAAAAGCCAAAGCTTAGGTATCCAGCTGTGAATTACAGAGCTATCTTTGATACCATCAATTGTATCAGTATTCATCTCCAAACTTAAATCTGGGATTAATTTGGAACATGTAACATCTTCTGCGTGGTCTGATGCAGTAAACTCACAACCCTTTCTGTTGGTGTAGACTTTTCTTTGGATTGAAGAATGGTCACTCTGTGCCACTACTACTGAAAATGTCATTATTTTTCTGTTAGGGAATCAGCAGGGATAGACATTGAAAGATGTGCTGTAGCGGTTGCCACCTGCCCTTTCCACATCTGTACTTCCTGCATCCAGACAATACTAGCTTGCCTTGGCTTGCCACTCAAACATTGCGTTGTCTGAGTTGTGTTATTAACTTAAAACTGGAAATAGTTAAAGAGAACTATAGTTAATAATTTTAGTATCGATCCTACAAGTCTTAAGCATGATCTAACATCTCTTAAAGCTTTTCAATTTAGCTGTTACTGGTCTTCAAAAGAAGTCAGTATTTAAACAGGAAGCAGGAGAGGTGGGTGCAAGGTGAGCACAAGACCAGAGCTTAAAGAAGGGAAGAGCTCTACAGCAACAGGCTGTTCAGCACTACCTCAGTTTTACATGTGCAGAAACAGAACTGGAGATACTGGGAAAAATTCAAATGAACTCTGGCAAGCTGGACTCTTTGGAGAGAGCTCTGCAGGCATTTCCATGACTGAGTCCTGCTATTTCAGTTAAGGTTTTGTTCTGATCAGGTCTCTGTGTAGTAGGGTCCTTTACCATAATCTGCTTCCAACTGCATAATTACTGTCAGCTTTTCCCTTTTTTTTAGGAGGTGAAATAGGATACCAGTGATTATCAAGCATATATGTACAATATTCTCTGATACTAGCTAAAAGTAGTTTTACTGAGGGTACTTTGATGTTAAGTTCTAGCTAAAGAAATTTCTATTTTAGAGTAAAGTTAATGTTTCTCTGGTCTATTTACAAAAATTATTCTGTTTTGTAACTGTAAAGCTACTATTTACTGTTACTGGAAAAGGACCAAAAAATGTTATGATGACATTAATGCTGTGATGTGAGATCTCTCTGGTTCTAGTACCATTGCAGTGATGAATGTTGTAACTCTGTTAAGTTGGATGTGCTTCTTGGGTACAGTTCAACTCCAGAGTCCTATTCATTAACAAAAAGATTAAGTCTAATTTTATGTTGCTTGCAAGAATTGCTAAAAAAAAAAGTTAATGGTCACTTTAAGGGTACAGCCAAATGTAATAATGTATGAAATTGTGTCTATTGTGCTATTGGGAGTTGCTGCTGGGATGGAGCTTGCAGGATACCTGATCCTGAGGGCCATATAGGTGACAGGTTGTGGAAGGGAAGGTGCTGTGGACTGTTAGAACCAATTAAGCTGTAACTTGTAGATGCTATCTCTGTGCCTAGTGCTTTACATATTAAGGAGTGTCCAGCATGAAAATACTGCTTCAGTATGTTCAGTCTAGTTTTTAATATCTAATCCATTAGGATGGGTTAAGTGGGAAAGCAATAATCCTTGCCTACACTTCCCATGCCAGAAATGAATAGCGCAGTCTAAACAAGGATTGACATGCTAATGAGGAGCTCAAACAGACTTGGTACAGAAAACTGAAAATTAACCTGAAATGACATGTATGTTTTCACTATAAAAACTGAGCTTGCAATGAGTTTACTGTGTCAGTAAATTGATCTGTGCTTTGTTTCAAAAAGCCAGCTTGTCAGAGTGGTTATGTCTCTTGTATAACAAATTTAATTAACTGAAATTTAAGAAGAAAGAACTACCTGAGCTCCAGTAATCTCACTGTCTGTGATGGTCAGAGGAGCTCCAGTGAGTGCAGATGCTACAGTCACCTAGTCAGATTCAGCAGCCACAACACCATCGACTGTTCTCTGCTGGAACAAGCTAAGGTGTGTTTTGTATCTTGGGCTTTTGGTATCACGAAGCTCTCATGAGGGGGTTTGGAAGCAGTCATGATCTTTTGTGGTTTCTGGTTCCAAGTGGCAAAGATGAAGAGTGAAATAATATTGACAGTAGTGTCAAAACCATAATATGAAGGGTAACACCCGTCAGTTGATTACTTGAATTTTTATCTTGCTTGGTTTAAAACCCCTCACATAAATATTAACAATGCTACTAACAAGTTATGAAGTTGCCATTAAACTAACCTTTTATCTTAATTTCTGGCCCCAGTGCTTGCCTGCATGTTTGCATGCACCATGCTGTATTAAACAAAATACGATTGCTGTTCATCCAAACTGATAGCTCAGTTTCAAAAGCCTGGTGAGCAGAACACAAACCACAAAGGCACAGATTGTGTGCCTCTACACAAGAGAGATGAGAAACACAGCACATTTGCTTTTGTCTTTGAGGTGATATTTAGTCACAGAGGAAATCTGAGAGTCTGCCTTTTGTTGCTTTGTTAGACTAAATATGCAGAAGATTTGCCTACTCTACATGGTGGTACTCAAACCTACACTTTGCATAACGTACTGCAGGGTAAGAACTGAAAAACGTCTCTAGCTGTAGGGAGATTTGTATCAGTGAAGGGGAATTAAAGAGATCTATGCTATGATCTTGGAGAAAGTTTAGAGGAAAACTAAGCAATCAGTTGTGACATCAACATTAATGGTATTCCATTGATCTCAAGACCACCATTTCCAAGGAGGATGAGTCCTTCTTTTGAAAGGAAATCTTTTCCCTTAAGCAGTTTCTTTGTAGGAACAGTCTTTCTGTGGAGTTATTTAGAAACGTTTGTACTTGATGTGTAGAGCATGTGTTAAGTGTGCCCATACTGAATTTGTTCCTGACCAAATTAGCATTACAATTAGGTAATTTATCATTTTCTGCCTCCAAATAACAAATGGGATGAGAATGCTAGCCAGAGGAAGGCTAATGGCACAGAGAAGACTTTATCAAGGTGAGTGGCTTAGCATGTGAGATCGTGATGCCTTGCCTGTCTCTGAAAGCAGAATGATTGAGGTGAACATGTCTGCTCACCCTGAGCTTTGATGGAAGAAGGATCTGAAAATGGCTGCCTAAAAGCACTCTGTTGGTGCAGAACTTGTCTGTCAAGAGTGTGTGGCCTTGCTGTGTGGCACTTCACTGGCACACACAAGTTCTGAGACTTGCTGGCATTTTCTCTCACATCTTTCCCCATCTCCCTCTTTGCCTGCTGCTTAGACTCCTGGTGCTTTTGTCCTTATGATGACAAGAGCTCTGAAACCTGTTTGGTACTTCCTTGTTCTTAGCAGTAACAGAAAACTCCTTAAAATAAGCTGAATAAAAAACAGTAGCTTTGCATGTGGCTCTGTTTTTTTTTAAAAGCAGATTGGGTCTAGAAGGAGGAGGTTATTTAAGGAAACAAGAGATGCTGCCTTAGTGGTGGTGGAGCACATGCAGAAAAGGCAGGGCTAAAATACTGAGGTGCAGTAAACAGCTTCAGTTGAGCTGTGTTTCTGCTGTGAGCTGTTCTTTACTAGTCAGGACAAGCCTTCAAGTTGGAGAAGGGCCAGCTTTAGCAGGATGCATTTCAGTGACCATTCTCCCCCGGAGGTAATGCTCATTAAAACAGCATACCAGTACTGATGGGCAGCAAAAGGAGCACTTCTGCATTATTTTCAGGATACTAAAATGTATAAAAAAATTGATGCAGATAAAAGATAAAGTCAGAACATGATGTCATATTTTGCAAGATGCAAGACCATATGATGGTGTAGGGATCAACCTGAACAAGGACATATGCACAAGTGAGCGCAGGTGTTTAGATAATCGGTGCTTTTGCAGCCTTTAAATCTGCAAGGTGTAAGTTACTGAAGCATGGTTGCAAAGTCTGCTGATGCTAATTTCATATTAAACCTGTCATCTTATGGGAGTGTTAAATACAGCGCTGATACTGATGTCTTCATAAAAAAAACCACCAACAAACCAACAAATAACACCTTTCAATAGCTATCAGGGAAGAGGCCCTGCCTGTTTTAGAGGTTCTATGACTACTTAACTTTATGCTGCTTTAAAATACATACATTTTATATATACATGTTTTATGAAACTGATTTTTCACTGAATTGCTGCTATACTGTACTCCAGTTGCACAGTATTTTTTCCCTAGGTAGTAGCTAACAAATTATATTCTGCTGTTTATTTTCACACTGCAGGTTTTTAATTCCATTAAAAGCTGTGGGAAACTTACTGTTCTCTGTCATTTGCTTAGAATGATTAATCGGGACTGCTTCTGAGCTATGGTTCATAAAGACAGAAGTAAATTATAAGAGAAGACAATACTAAGGTTCAATAATGCCTTTAGTTAATAGAGGTAAGTTTACAGCCTGGAAAAGTGCCTACATCATATTCACTGTAGCAGCTTTGTAAAGCAACAAATTATCATGTTGCTGAAATAGAGTATCCATAAAAATATCTTTCCATATTTCCCATGTAATTTCAAACAGATCTAATCCAGGTTCACATTAATTGTGCATTGTTTATATTCTGTGTGCAGTGTGCTAGGCATCCTGCATGTTAGCCCATGGATATGAGGCAATGAAAAATGCAATTTCAAAGTACTTACAAGCTGCTAAATAGCCTGGAAAACAAGCCCCAGACTAGTCAACCAAAGCAATCTCTTTTTTTTCCCCACTTAACAATTTGTACCTTAATCCTCACCTCTAAAATGGTGACAAAAGCACACTGCTCAGCGGGAGTGGTAGAATAACATGTTCATTAATTTTCATACACGACCAACATACTTCCACCTAAAAACTATTAAGACATCATGTTGGAAATGTTAAATACATGTAGTATTGGATTGAATGTAAACATTTGTTTATAGTAAAATTGATTAAATAAAGACAGTAGTAAATCAGTTGTGTGTTCAGTAGATACCATTCAGGCACTGCATTAAACAAAGCAGACATCTGATTAAATAATGCAGTTCTTTTACAGACCCCAGATCTGATGAAACATGCCATGGAACTGACTTCAAAGTATGCACGTTCACAGGCTGTAGCTGTCTACCTATTTGCACTATTCAAACTCATTGAAAATCTCCTGTGCAGCTCAGCCCTTGAGCCAATTCTACAAAGTCCAACATGAGTTTCAGAAACTCATGAAGGAAGGTAATGGGCAGCCATCCATCCCAGGAGCTGCTGCCTTAGGAGGAGGCTCAAAAATAGCATGTGGTCATGCCTACCTTCTGCAGTGGGTTAGAGCAGCTGCACAGGCACTAATTTTTAGTTTGTAAGTGATTTAAAAATCAATCTCATTTAATGTAGTCTATCTAGAGTGTGAATCTACACACACTCCCTCTGGAGATGCAGCATATTCCTACAGCTGCTAATTCATTACATAGACTAGTCTTCCACCAAACCTTAACCAAGACAAGGCTACTAGCAGTTTAAATTTTGCCTGTTTAGTAGCCCCACAGAAAAGGGTGACATCAGGTGTTTTACTTTTCTATAATAGTGTAACTACAAGTGTTACAAGCATCAGGAACAAAACATCCAGATTTGGTAATTTACAACCATGTCACTGCTATCAAAAAGTAATTTTTGAAAGGTAACAAGCATCAAATGTACCTTGAAATAGGTTTTTTTTAATTCTGCCTCCTGCCCCCCAAATTTTCAGGTAGCAAATGACCCAGAAGTGTTGCCGGAGACGTAAGCTCTCTGCACCTTCAGTAGTTCAAAAAGTGTTCCTGGTTCATTTCTTCCAGTATTCATCAGCTTCTCCAGCTGCCAGTTCTTCTTTAACAGTACTTTGATAATGAATCAATTCCAAACACAACATCTTATATGTTTCCAGGTGTTTTTTTAAATGGTGACCTGTGGCAGCACGAATAGCCCCTCAACCAGAGCTGACTGTTTCTCACAGCTTTCATCATCATCCCAGACCCTCTAAATGATGTCACTGAGGAATGTAAGGGATATCTTCATGTTATGATATGTAAGTGGATACAGCAGCAATAGAGAGCAGGAAAAAGTTGCCTTTTTTTTAACCTGTAAAATTATACATTTTTAAAATGTAAAAGCTTGCAGGTAACTTTCCTAATATGGAAAGACTGTAAAAAATACCATTAGATGAGATGAAATTGTGGTATAACTATCATGTATGGGGAAAGGAGAAGAGTAGGAAACATTCTAGGACAATAAAGCTTCTGTTCTCCTGCAGAATATAATCAGTAGCATACAAAATAAAAGAAACTTTCTTAAAGACAAGAATTTGGGATCAGTAGCATTACTGGGCATTTCAAATGCATTTCCGAAATACATCTCTGCAGAGAGATAAGGGTGAAGGAGAACATGTAAATGTATTGCAAAACCAACTGTGGAAGCAGAAGGAAAGGGCTACTAAACTAATAATGAGAAAATCAGCAATGAAAACAGCTTGGTTCTGATCTCAGGAGAAGCCAAATGAGATTTCTAGTACATCCCTGCTTGTGAAACAATGTTAGGCTTTTAGATATTTATCATCTTTTGGAATGCTACCATGCTTATAAACAAACAAAGCCCTAGAGCTTGCACAGATTTATGCAGGAAAGGCAGGATTGTGTATTTTAGGCAATGGTTTTCAAGTGTTGTAAGTCTTGAGGCCCATCTCATTTGAACAACCAGGCTCAAACTAGATAGAACAAACCCAAAATAGTCAACTCAGTTTTGCTAATTCTCTAGTTTGTAACCTGAATCTCACAGAGTCAGGAGGCAGCTTTGACTACTTGCTCACGTATGTACCATACACACATCCAAACTACTTGGATCAGCTGGGACAACAGATGAGCAGTAGCACTAGTGTTTACTGTGTGACCTTTTACAGCTGCCATAAAATGGTTCATTCTTGTCCCTTAGGGCTAATGCAGACATTTGGTTTGGCTAATGGAGCTGGCAGGCTGCTTGCAGGACTAGCCAGAGACTCAGCAATGCTTCTGGAACACAGTTTGGCTTCACTTACTCTTTGGGCAAGGCAGCAGGCTGCCACAAGAGAAAAGAAAGAGAAAAGGGGTTAAATTAAAATTACATCTTTGTCTGTAGAGGCCAGTTCTGATGCACTTGGGTAGAAGAGGTACACTTGTACTCGCCAGGCAGAAGCCAGGTGGCTCTGCTATGCTGGTAAAGAAGATGACCAAGGGTGATCTGTTATTTCAACATATGGCTTAAGCCATGCTGACCAAGGGGAACAGATTGAAAATAGACATCAGTGGGTCAGGATCTCATCCTGCACCAATCCTTCCCACAGTGGAGAGAAAAAGTGCCCGTTGAAGAGCTTGCTAAGGAACTTCCAACTTTTTAAGCCCAGGGTAACAACTGGAGAAGCCATTAGCCTTGGGAGCACATCTGATGCAGCAGTTATCACAGAAGTTTGCTTCCAAAGATCTTATTTTTCACAGAAGTGCCTATGTGCATGTGATTACAGTGGTAATGTTTCACAAAGTATCTGTAAGAGGATGTGGATACTAGGCAGAAATTGAAGGCACAACACACACTGATCTTGGTTTTATGTAAATTAGGATAAATCAAGTGGAAAGATGTTGCTTTGCATATGCGAATGTCTGCTAAAAAAAAGGATCACCACCACCATCAGAGAGTGGGAGAATCAGAGCTAGACTCTAGCTTTAATATCAGTTTGTTCCCAAAACTCATAGTAAACAGCCCCTGAAACAGCAACAACCGTCTCATTAATGTGAAATCTATTAATAAAGCTGAAAGAAGCAATCTTATGTTGGATGAAAAGCAAGCAGTTGTTGCATCTGTCTGGGAGCTGATCCTGCGTGCTCACTCTTGTAAATAACACAATAATCCAACATACTGAAGACAATGTACGTATACATACACATATGATACTTTTAATGCTATTAACAAGAAGGACTTCAACAGATATGAAACCCATTGTGCAAATGAATGTGTTCTCTGCTGAGAACCACACTTTCACTAGGTTCCTCTAATTACACACTTATATGGCCTTCACCTGTCAAGGATCTTTGCAATTTTTTAAGTAGGCTACAATATTTGAAGTGGGAAAAACAAAGTAAAACCATTAGAAGAAAATTCTGCTTAGGAATTACAGACTGCCATTGTTATTCTTTCTTCTAAGGGTGAAGCACCAACAATTAAGCAAAACAAACCAACAGCTGAATGTGAAAGTATTTTCATGTTTGCAGACTCTTGAGACCTTCAGATTAACATTTTTCTTTCTTCACTCATTCAGGAGCAAGTTCAAGACTAAATTTTTCAAAACCCAGTGTCATGGTTTAAGCTCAGTTGTAACTCAGAACCACGCAGCCGCTCTCTTGCTCCTCACCTTCCTCTCCCCGGTTCCCGGAGGGATGGGGAGGAGAATTGAAAGAATGTAACTCCAATGGGTTGAGATAAGAACAGTCCAGTAACTAAGGTATAACACAAACCACTGCTGCTACCACCAGTAATAACAATGATAAG
>WYDI02013297.1:0-25647 GCA_009867235.2 Psittacus erithacus
TAAACTTCATAAGGTTGGCATCAGCCCACCTCACAAGCGTGTCAAGGTCCCTCTAGATGGCATTCCTTCCCTCCAGCATATTAACCGAACCACACAGCTTGGTGTCATCGGCAAACTTGCTGAGGGTGCACTCAATCCCACTGTCCATGCCACCGACAAAGATGTTGAACAAGACCGCTCCCAACACTGATCCGTGAGGAACACCATTTGTTACTGGTCTCCAGCTGGACATTGAGCCATTGACCACAACTCTTTGCATGCGGCAAAGGGGTCTTTAAGAAAGATGGGGAGAGACTTTTAACAGGGCCTGATGTGACAGGACAAGCAATAAAGATTTTAAACTAAAACATTACTAAATAAAGAAAATGGAATATTACTATATTAACCAGGTGGAATATAAAACCTGCAACCTTTATATTAGAGCACACATTTTGCACCACATTTTCATTTAGTTCTGTGATCAACACAGTAAAGTCTTAATCGGTAGGGTGTATTAAAACATCAATGAGAGCTTCATCCGTTAAAGTTAGTAAGTTTTTGTAACTAAAAAGACTGCAAATACAAAGCCAAACCAAACAGCACCTTTGACAGAGACTGAATTTTACATTACAAATAAAATAATCACCAAGGCAGCAATAACTCCTTTCAATAGGATTAATATTTGATTAATTGGTACCTAAAATGAAGTATTTAATCATGGGGGGTTTTGTTTGTTTTCTGGTTTTGGGGGTGCGTTTTGGGTTTTGTTTGTGGGTTTAGGGGGGTTGTGGGTTTTTTTGGGGTTGAGTTTTTTTTGTTTTTTACATAGGAGTAGTAAGAAGAGTATTACCCAGTGGAAGACCTGGAGAACCAAAGAGCTGCACAAGCTGAAAAGCAAATCCTAATGATAAGGGAAGTCCCAGAAAACTACACGTCGTATTCACATCTTGATTATCTTCGCGTTGTGAGGCCACTGCTGGCTCAGTGTCATTTGCTTCCTGCATGTTTTCACTGCAGCTTGCCAGCATACTGGAATCTTCAGAATATTCAGACACAGCTTTCACAGACGACAAAATATCTGGTTGGCTATTTGTAACCTCTGAAGAAACTTGTTCGCTTTCACCCTCTTTTTTATCAACTACCTCCTGTTGCTTAAGAGCTTTAGCTTGTTCCTTCTTCATCCTGGAAACTACACAAACTCTGCAGGAATATTTTGGCATAGGAGAAGACTGTCCCAAATGAATGCAAGAAATACCATGCAACAGAGTATCTGAGACTGCAGTAGGCATGGAATAGGTTGCCTCAGTGCCACTGAAAAGTGCAGAATATTCCTGCAATGCATGGTCCTGTTCACATTCCTCTCTGTGGTCCTTGCATAGAAAGCTCTTTTTCCCCACTTCCAAAACACTTTTCTGGGGAACATCATCTTTTATTGGGACTTCCTTCCCTCCATCTGTACTACCATCAATCTGTCTTGGTAGATTGAACTTTGGTGCCAAGTTGACAATTCTTCTGTATCTTTTTCTCTTTGATGCAACTGGTGCAGCATCATTCCTTGGAACATCTACTTCACTTGAACACTGCACGAAGGTGGCCCTGGTTTCCACCACGGAATGAAACTGCACTTCACCAGCTGCAGATGCTGACAGACCATTACTTATTACATTACCAGCCTCCTCAGTTACTGTTGCCCAACAGCTTTCCTTCACCAATCGTTCATTTGACCAACAGCATTTTAGCTGTTTTGAACTGTTCATATGAGTCTGTTTAGATTTTCCCATTTTTGGGAGTCTTTGTTCACCTACAAATTTATTCTCAGACCAAGAAGAGAGAGAAACTTGCATATCAAAGCCCAGCTGCAATTCCTCAGTAGGTAACTGGAAATTAATTGGAGAAAAAGCCTGGGCATTAGAGCTATTCTCTTCTGCTTTTAATGCACGTGTGTCCTCTGTGTTATTACCAGGCACATTATCATGTATATTTGAATTGTAGCACTGAAAGATTTCTTTTCCTTCACCACTTAAACTTAACAGCTTAGCTTCTGTGTCAGGTTCAGATGTACTTTGATACGATTCAAGTTTGTTTTCTTTGCTTAACAGTAGCATGTTATAGTCTTCAGAGACGCCTTCTGTTTCCTGGATAGAATTTTTCTCATTATTTATTTTTAGGAAACTGCTCCTGCAAAGATTTTCTATGTGCCTTTGATTTGTTTCCTCATCATCTACTGCATTTTTTGATAGGTTATCAGTAGAAAAAGGTTTTAGATCTATTAGAAATGAACTGTCACTTTCCACAGGCAATTCATTTTTCAATGCACTGTTGGTCATTGTTGAGACCTCAGACACAACAGTGGGAAACCCTTCTCTTGAAACCACTGTAGCTTCATTCAGGCTGTCATCATCACCATTAGGCAGTTCTTCACAAACTGTTACTGAATCCTCTGGACCTTCACTGAATATACACAATGATTTGCTGTCTTCTTCTTCCAGATAATCCTCTTCACTTCCTGATATATCCTGGTCATCTGGAATTGGGTGATGAGCTGCTCCACCTAACATTTTCCTTGTGATTTCTGTAGGATTACCTCTAATTTTTTTGTTTCTTTTTCGCTTTCCCCTCTGCTTTGCTTTTGTAGACAGGTGCCCATGGTTCTTCTTTAAAATTGTCTCCCTATGTGAAAATAATAATAATAAAAAATTTTTAAAAAGCAAAATAAATGTCAGTAATAATGCATTCATTGTGTCCAATTTGAAGAATAAGTACTTTATGTTAATATGACGATCAAACACAAAACATCTGCTTTTTTAAATAAATAAAATCTCAAATAAAACTTTCTATTTATTACATAAATGTGCACCCTACAGTTCAGAACACTCCTGAACATTTTAAAACAATTTAAAAACATAGCTGCCATCTCATTAACTTAGCTTTACAAAAGTATCACAAATCACTGCAAGACCAAACAACATGTTTCTGGATGTCTTTTGTGATGTTTGAGAAAGAGATATTAAGGAGCAAAGGGTACTAAATGGAGGATGTAGTAAGCAAATTTCATTCATTAAGATTAAATGGACTATACTTATCTAATTTGGACTCAAATACAAAACATACTAACCAAAAATTTGAATAATGGAAGGGTACAGTGACTACAGTAACAGGTATTTACTGCTCAGAATACTGTGTCGCTGCATATGTATTTGGAAAAAAATATTTCATATTTTACTAGCAATAATACACTACTGAAAATTTAACACAGTTTTAAGCAGTTATTTACAATTAGTTTTGCATCTCTCTTCAGAACATCGTATTTTTCTCTGCATTTCTCATCAAATTGAACAGATAGTAGCCCTTATGGTGACTTCTCTGAAATCCTGGCGTTAGCCTATCAGCCAGCTATCCCTGAAATGAACACATGTAAGAAAAACTTAGTGCAAAAATCTAACTTCTTCCTATAAAAGTCTCCAGAGAGAAATGAGATTTTCAAAGCTCAGCTTGACTGCAAATCTTCGTATCAAAAATCTGCTTCTTTTCTGTAATTCTCTGCTTTTCTATAACCCTTTGTTCAGGATGGTCCTTCACACAACACACTAAAGCAAACAAAGCAGTAGCCTCAAGAATTATAAGATAATACTGGAAGTGGGTTAGAAGAGAAAATTCTCTGGTTTTAAGAAGCATAAACCCCCTTATCAATGAAGTAGAAAATATCACAGTTTTAGTTGTTTTTAATGGAGTGGGGAATAAAACATCAGACTTGTGCACCAATTCCAAGAATACTTTAGTATTGTACCTAGAGGCCCTTGTGTTGCTGTGCAACAACTCCACAGAAATGACAACCGAATTACCCAAGTCAGCACTGGAAAGGAATGGGCTCCTCCAGTCTTGGTATCATTACTGTAACTACACTCTTGCTTATCACTCACTTCTCACAGATGTCAATTTGCGCTGCTACTGATGGATGTGAACTTGTCTAATACTTAAGCATATTTCTGGTGCCTAACTCCTGACACATCTGACAACACTTTCAGGACAATGCTGACAGAAACTCTTAGGGTAGGATGCCACACCAAAAGGTACTGCAGAACTCAGCACATTCATTTCCTCTCCTTGCCATTAATTCTGAACCAAGAAGGAAAACCCCACTGGACAGGATTCACTTCACAATGCAAGAATAGCAGATTATACATCCACCAAATAATGGGAGAAGGACCACCCAGACAATCCAGAGAAATTAACAGTTATTATTGCATTGAAACTGTTCCATGTCAAAATAATAATGAATGCAAATGTTGGTCCAGGTTGATGACGTAGTGAGATTCAACAGTTCATAATAAATACAACAGCCATGTCATTGCTTTGCTTTGGAGACATGGACATTTTACAGCAATTCAGCAAAATTAATTTTCTAAAGGTCTGGAACTCTTAAAGATGGGACTAAAGTAACAATGAAAGTGATGATCAGAATAAGAAAATTTGTTATTCTTCACTTTTCTAGGCAACATCTATTTTCCAACTGCTTCTAGGAAAATGCTACCCCAAAGAAACACTGTAATGAACCATGATGGCATAGCTAAAAATTTCCTTCTTGGGGCATACCCGGTTTCATATTAAGGTTCATGCATTTAATAAAGCAATTTTTCACACTAGTTTTCTTTATTTTTCTCATAGTTCCTCCTCTTTTAGTCCACCTACATGCTTTTTGAGGATTTTTCCTTTTTGTAAAACCATATGGCACACAAACACCAAGAAAATTCAAGAACCAGCATGGAGATAGACTTTTCTTTACAGAGGCATTTGCTAGTGAGTTGTTTTTAAACACATACAACACTGGCAAATGGGTCAAGAAGAAAAGTACCAGTTTCAGTAAAAATGTAAATTTTGCTATAGATTTTAAAAAATGAAAATTAAAACAAAAGGGTTAGTAATAAACAGGTCTGAAAAAATAACGCTATTACTGTTAATATAGGAATTCCCTTTCTGTGCAACACTTCGGTTTTTCTCAGCCTACTGTTCAGACAATATTAAAAGCTTTTTGCCATAACTCCGTTACATGTGACTTCAAAGTTGTAACCTACTGCTCAAAATAGTACTGTCCAGCTCAATTAAGAGCCAGTGCTCAGATGACACTCTTTACTGGAGAAACAAATGCACTTTCACAATTACTGAGGAGGAACATGAAAAGTAAATAATCTAAAGGTAGTAGTCATATTTTGCTGGAAAATGGCAAAACCAGAAGAGTTATTTATTTGTAGTTGTACAAACTTTAGCTCTAGCATACATCTAAGCTCATGTCTGCTTCTATCAAAAAATGCCTGCAGTCACTGCCATAATGAAATACAGAAAAGAATCATAGAACCATTTAGGTTGGAAAGACCTTAGAGATAATCAAGTCCAACTGCTAACATAGCACTGCCAAGTCCATCACAAAACCATTTCCCTAAACCCCACATCTACGTGTCTTTTAAATACCGCCAGGGATGGTGACTCAACCACTTCCCTGGGCAGCCTGTTCCAGTGTTTGACAACCCTTTCGGTGAAGAAATTTTTCCTAATATCCAATTCCTAATATCCAAGCAATATAGAGGAACCAACACATACAAAAAGCAATTCTATATGACATTTAGAAATGAAGTTACAATTCTGGAGTAACAAAAAAAGTCATGGTGCCAGCCTTTTTGTTAGATATCTTGGTTTTAATACTGAAATGAGTGATAAAGATCCAGTTCCTCAAAACCAAATAAAATATTGGTATTAAGTGATCAAGAAAATTGAAAAAAGAACAAAAAAACCCCCAAAACCCAAACCACCATATGAAAAATAACTTGTCAGCGTTATTTGTCTTCCTGAAAAGTGAAATTCCATTAGACAGCTGAGCATCCAGCTTAGCACTTTATTGTTCCTGAAGAAACAGCCCTTGTTACTTTGTCCGATTTTATTCCAGATGCTGTCCTTGCACTTCCATTATCTGTCTTTTGCTGGCTATACCACCTCCTTGTGGTGGATTTACCTGCCTGAGCCAGCATCAAAAGAAAGCAAGTATATGTTTTCTGTTCATGATCTGATTTAACTTACCAGAGCAATAAGTAGAATGTCTAGCTAAGACAAAGGAAGTGGTGGCTAGGAGTGAGGTGACTGCTTTCAAAAGCAACATATTAGGTTGCCTCACAGCCCATTTTAAGGAAATTCACCATAAGTGATCTGTAAGAAACATGTGCACATTACAGTGTTGCAAATTAATGCTCCCCACTCCAAGTATCCTACTAATTAGATTTGATCTGAAGTAACCCAGTATTTATTGTTCTTTTGTCTCTCAACAGCATTGCCAGTAGTGGTGAGATTTAAGTACTGCCTTCATGAAATAGGCTAATTATCACAATGCTCAAACAGCTACTCCAATCTTTATCATTTCTACAGGATTGATGTCTATATAGCCCCTTGAAATGTATAATGAGCCACCAGACTGCTGCTCTGTTACAGGCCAGACACAAGAGATATTGATCTAGAGGGCAGACAGAATAACATACAACTGGCTTGATCAGAGCATGCTTTTAGATGATGTTCATTTAATGAACAATGTGGCAAAGTGCAACCACCTTGCTTTTCAAAATAAAACCAAACCAAAACAAAAAACACCATGCCCAAGTAAAACACCTGACAAACCAACAAAAAACCCCACCAAAATACCCTGGTTCCTGAGGTGTTTGTAATAGCAATTCAGTTCTAATTGATCACCCCACCTGGTTCATGAAAGTCATAAATGGCTTTTGACTGAAAGATCCAGTCTCCTGTTTCATCTCCTTAGTCATATAATATGTTGGTTGACACTAAGGAAATAAATCCTGAATATACTGACTGATACATGTGTACATACTCACTGAATATGCTTGTGGCCAGTACCAACAAACGTCTACTTCCTGAACAAGTGAAACAACTCAAAGCCTGCTTTCAATCTCATGTAGGTGCCACAAATCTCTCCTGCCTGATACAGTTCAAAACTGTAACCAGAAAAAAGGAGGAAAGTAAAAATAAAAAATCAGCACTAGGGGTACTGATGGATGCTGACAGACAGAAAAAACACCATTTTCTGTTTGACTGCATTTCTCTGCACCATTAAGTACCACTCAGTATTAAAAAGCAGGTTAAGGAGGAAAAAAAAGAAAAGGACAAAGTGAAATGTTACAATTGATCTGAATCCATATTGAGGGGATGTACTTACAATACAGAGAAGAAACTGCAGGTTTATCATCAGCTTTCTCACCCATGAAAGCTCAGAGGATCAATTCTCATTTAATTTCTCTCTGTCAGTGTTTAGTCTTTTGAAGAGAACATGATGGACACACATGCCAGTGTTATGCATTGGAAGTACAACATGACTCATCTTGTCAAGTTTGATGATATCAGTTCTATTACTTAGATGATACCAGCTCAAGCATGAAGACAACCTGACTGAAATTAAACCAGGCTAGACATGAAATATGCTACTTTGAGAAATAGTATGGAGAAACAGGAACTATAGTCTAACTTGCACGAATTAATAAAGTTTGTTGTGACCTGCTCTGCAGCAATGCTCCATAATTTTCTATTGATATAAAGACATTTATATATGAGATTTTAAGGAACACTTTCAGAAATCCCAGGATAGAAAAATTCCATCCTCCCAGACAATGATCAGTCTCAGTTTTTCACTAACTACAGCACTACTGCATATGTGGATATGAAGCAAAGGATATGAATTAAAGTGGTCTAAATCAACAAAATTGTAGCAAAGATATGTAATTAAGTATCCACCAAAGCACAGACCATAATTCTGGGAGCAAAAGTACAACTTCCAAAAAAAACAAGATGATGCTGCAAACTAGGAACAAAGAAAAATGAATGGCACAACAGAAAAATAGTACTTTAAGCAGAACAAGAAAAACATTCAAAAGGATAGCTGGGGGAGGAGGGGAGAGGAAGAGAAATATATAGATTCAGTTTTTAAATCAGCATCAGTTTGAACTGAAGCATTAAAAAAAAAAAAAAAAAAGACAGTGTAAGGTGCAGCTCTCCACACAAGTTTATATTTCAGGAAGAAAAGGAAAGAGGGAGATGGATCCAGAGTTATGAAGACAATTGTAACTGAGCACAAAGCACTCAGATGAGACAGATGAGAAGGATGCAATTCAAGAATAAGAGGAAAACGGGGAAAGCTAAAGAGGAAAACAGTAAATAAAACAGTATCAGTAGCTATTAAGTAACCAGCATCTAACCTAGATTATAACAACTTTGAAATTTAAATACTTGTAACCACAGACAATGTTGCTTTTCAGCACATCTGCTCCAGGTATTGGACTCACTCTCAAATGCTATATGAAATAGAGAGTTGCACAGCATTCAATTAGAACATGCATTCTCTGGAAGGTATTAACACCTTTTCAACACGTCTCAGTCACACTTTGTCACACTGGATCCAACTTTTACTTACTATTACTGTGTACTACTCCTTGGCATTGACTCATTTCCCTTTTAAACATCTTTCACCAAAAGGATTAAAGATACGCAAGTGACACAATGAATTATCCCTTAAAGATTATTACTTTTTACAAAACAGCCCTGTATTATTCCTTGAGTGTTGAAGATGAACAGCTGCAGAAAACTGTCTTTCAATTCTGATATATAGCATCAACAGAATTCTGTCTTTGGACAGAAAATAAAAGGCTACTTTAGATAAGCACTAGCACATGCCAGAATTTTCTAAGTCTGGAAAGACAATACAACTTACAAGAGACAAGTGGTAATGGACACTGTCTGAGGAAGAAAAAGGGGCATCAGCTAAAGTTCTTGCCAGAAGCTTGTAAGCAACTGTCCCAATATAGCTATGAAACAAAACAAACAAAACAAACAGTACAGCCAGTTTTGCTGTAACAGTTAATGCCAGAAACTTAGTGCCCACTTGAGAGTAAGAAGAGAATCTTGGACTGCTGTATTAATTCAAGCCTGCATCTGACACCCTGAAACGAGGCAGCAATTCTGTCAGTGATTTTGAAGTGTTCTCTAATAACTCTTCTAATATTCTGGACACTGCTCTCACTATATTCATTAGAATAGAATAATTTATGTCAGAAAGGGCCTCTAGAGATCACACGATCCAGCCCCTGATCAAAGCAATACCAATTGAGATCTCATTCCTCAGTACCTTATCCAGACAAGCTCTGAATACTCCAACGATGGAGAATGCACAATCTAATCTCTGATTGGAATTTCCTGTGTTGCAGCCTCTACCCATTGTTTCTTATCTAAGAGGAGCCTGGCTTCATCCTTGTACTCTTGCACTAGGCAGGTGAAGACAGCATTAAACTGTCTTAGCTTCTCTTCTTAAGGCTGAACAATATGTTTCTCCCAGTTTCTCCTTGTGTATCAGGTGCTCCAAAGCCCTGACCACCCCCTGCTCAACTCACTCCAATATGTCACATCTTCCACATACCAGCAAGCCCAGAGCTCGACACTTTCAAAGGCAACACAAATAAGGCAATACACAAATTTATTTAATCTCTTTACAGGCTCAGTTCCCTACAAAGCAGCAGAAAGTTAAACCATAGTTAAGTATCTTTGCTCACAATAAAACCTCTGCTCAAGACCCAGAGCCAAAAAGAGCAGCATTATGAACTTAATCTAAGTATTCATTATTAGAAACAAGAACTCAGTCTAGACTGCTGGAACAAACCAGAAACAGAACGAACACAATGCTCTGGATCTCCTATACATAGAAAAATGTATAGAAGAATACACACACAGAGAATTCCATTTATACTCCTGTATATAATGCAATTTTGCTGCACAGCCATAAGTACAGTCTTCTAACTGCAGTTTTCATAAAGTGAAAATAGTTTTGAAATGCTACCAGGTATGCCTCACTGAATATTTAGTGATGTACCAAGCAGCTGCAAAGAGCTGCAGATGAAGCTCAAACATGTATACCTGTCTTGCTTCAGGTAAAAGATGTGATATTTACTTATGCTCTCAAGACCCCTGTGAAGCAGTGCATTCACCTTACAAGCAATACAGGAAAATTATTGGGAAAAACACTAAATGGGGAGAAAGTGATATAGTTAATCCACTCTTAGGTCAGGTTCATGAGCTTTCAGAAACTCTTCACGGCTAAGACAAAGATGTGGGATAAGCTGTTCAGTAACTTCTTACAGATTACTACAACCTATAGTATAGATTACTAAAAGCTGTGGCTGATGAAGAAATAAAAAAAATAGAAGTATAATGAATAAAGTAACAGCCAAACTGCATTTTAAGCCCATGACTAAGACTTGTTTGTAAATGATATAATAAACTCCTTCAAAATAAGCAAATGTTTATTTAGTCAGCTAAAGCAGCAGTTTTTGTCTGTTAGCCATTTAAGAGATTAAACAACATCCACTAAAGAATTCATGCTTTTTTAAATCCCTAGAGTTAGACAACATGCAGGCACACAAAACATTTTTCTACTATGTTTCCATAAAATCTAAGAATACTTCAGAGTTACTATCAGGAAAATACTTTAAAAAGACAAGCAGGATGACCCACACTATTATAAAGCAGTTGCCCACCCCAGTATCAGTTTCAGGGACCACAAAGGAAAAACTGAATTTGATTAACAACCCAAAAAATAAAAATATTTAACATCACTAAAAAGACTGCAAGTACAACAAAAAAAATACTCTATGGATACAATATTCTGACTTGGTATAAGATGGTATTGCTACAACAGGATACAAGGTGTACAGGGTAACACTAAAGTGTACATGAAATGGTCAAGGACTGCCGGCCAGCCTGAGAAATGAAGCAGTAGCATTATCAGCTAAAAGGAAACTGCAAAGACCCATTCCAGGTGCAATACTTCAATGTTTTTATTATTCTTTTGCTAGAATGACATTGACAGACTATCTCAAGCTAAAAACACCACTTGCCACTTCTCTGTTACTACCGAAATAAGTTAGACAAATTTGCAATGATCTGGCCTTGGACAAACCGTATTTCTCACTACTTTATCTTCTAAATATTTAAATGACCAGCTGTGCTTCCACATATTTTTCTGTGAACTCTAAAAAAGATGATTAACAACTAATTTCAAGCAATGAGCCTATTAAAAAAATAAACCCCAAATTAATTGACATACAAATAGGAAACTATCGCACCTAGGAGATTATTACTAAAGAGCTTTAATCTCTGCTCTTGCTTTTATTTCAAAAGGATGAGAGCACAGAACACTGAAACAAGAAAGGATCACTGCAGAAACACTGAACTGAACTATTTCCACATCTCATCTACGTATGTGAAACATCTGATCACTCTTAAATTGAGTACTTGATTTCAAATTCATTAACTGCATTTCAATACTAGGTCTTCTTATTGCTCTCTACTGGGAACTGCAATACATATCTCTGTTCTTTTGCAGGGAAAACTCTCAATTCTCAACATGGACCTTGTCACCTCATCTCCACCATGTACCAACAAAAGGAAAACATTTCTTCCCAAAACCTCAGCTGCTAGGAGGAAGCAGCAGTTAAAACCACAGGTAATACACATCAACATAAAAATATTAAAGTAATTATTTTTCTAATTCACTAAAAATGAATCCAACTGTCCAGCTCAAAGAAGAAAATACTGACACAGTCTAAATTCCATCAGGGAAGACAGACACACACCACTCAAACATAAATGTTATGGACCTCATCTCAGCCTAGTTTTCAATTCTATTAGCAGAGAAACACTCCCATCTCTGCAGAAGGTTTCAAGAGATAGATTGCAAAAGACAAAATACTGGTTTTCTGCTTAAAAGACAAACAGCTTCAGAAAAATTATGCAGTATGGCAAATTAGATTAAATGAACGTAAAGAGGACATACGTACAAGAACAGAAGACAGAATTCCTTGTAGGACTTAACATCACACATTAAAAAGTTTATACAAAAAGGTGTCACATTAAATTGTCACAATTTAATCCCAGTCAGCAACTAAGCCCCATGCAGCCACTCGCTCACTCACCCCTGGGTCGGATGTGGGACAGAATCAGAAAATTAAAAGTGAGAAAACTCAGGGGCTGAGATAAAGACAGTTTAATAAGTAAAGCAGAAGCCTTGCACAAGCAAAGCAAAGCAAAGCAATGAATTAATTCACCACTTCTCATCAGCAGGCAGGTGTCTCCATCTCCAGACAGCAGGGCTCCATCGCTTGTAGCGGTTACTTCGGAAGACAAATGCCATCACTCCAAACATGCCTCGTTTCCCCTTCTTCCTTCTTCTTCCCCCTGGTTTAAATGATGAGCACGACACCACATAGTATGGACTATCCCTTGGGTCAGCTGTCCTGGCTGTGTCCTCTCCCAACTCCTTGTGCACCCCCACCCCACTCTCTGATGGGGTGGTGTGAAGAGCAGAAAAGGCCTTGGCTCTGTGTAAGCACTGCTCAGCAATAATGAAAACATCCCTGAATTATCAACACAGTTTCCAGCACAAATCCAAAACACAGCCCATACCAGCTACTGTGAAGAAAATTAACTCTATCACAGCCAAACCCAGCACTATAGGTCTTCTGTGGTTTGGTGTTGGAGTGGTAGGGGATTTTTTGGGGAATTTTGTTTTTTAATTCTGCTTGTTTCCATTTTTTTTCCAAACAAAAGAAAAATAAGAAAACTAAGTCACTCATCAAAGACAAGGCTGATGGACACTTCTAATAATTCAGGAAGTAAACTAATCAAACAGAAGCTGCAGTGTAGACAAAGCAGTAAAACTAGAACTGTTTTTTCCCTCTAGCAACATGTAAGCTTATATAGCTGATGTTAACTGGACAGCTATACGAACCAAATTATGTATGTCCTGCAAATTTATTCTCATTTAAATTTCATGCTTCAAAAAACAGGACGTTTAAACTACAGCTGAATATCTTTAATGTTTAAATTTCTTTACCAAACATCTTACTAGTTCGAAGCATGCAGCAGATACAAATGCAAATTCTAAGTAACATTCAGGTTCTATGTATTAGTTGCATTAAAAAAAAATAATTCTGATAGCATTTCATGAAATGTAACAAACTAGCTAGCAATTTACTAAAAATCTAAAACAATAGGATACCTTCATTCTAGGTACACCATCATCATCAAAGGTGATTAAAAAAAACTGTGCCAGACAGCCAAAATTTTTAGACCCCCAATCCAACTGAACAGTGAGTTCTTACATTTCTAGTACATCCTTTTTGACAAAATAAGTGATTTTCCTCGTTTGTGAGGAAGTAGGACGAATCCGAATACCTGCAATAGGTATTTCACATTATTTTATTATTTTACATATAAACAGTGTAGTGTAAAGAACTTCTGAGATGTATGTATGACCATGACTGTCATATCCACATGAAATATTAATATCCCATGAAACAAAAATATGTTACACAGACAGTAATTTCACTGTGTTTTCCCCTACCATGTCATTGTACTTACCTTGGAATATGGCTTTATAAATTAAGCAGTTTACAAGAAATGTTTGATACAGTGCCAAAGTTGCAAAGCAAAGCATTCATTTTTTGTTATGTGTCCTTCGCAAATACTGATAACATGCTTTGCATATCAAAAATACTCACCAATAATTTATTAAAAATACAGCACAAAAGTGCTGCATCATTTTAAAATAGCATGAATTTGTATATATTTAAACACAGATTTCAGTTAAAGAAAACTTAAATATCAATTAAATATTGCTAAAAAAATCTATTTCCTTTAAAAACTGAAGATGAAAGGTACCAACAGATATCATAACATCAACTTTCAACAATCAGCTCTTTTTTGTCATACCTTAACACATTGTGAATATTACATAAAGCAGCAATAAATTTTATCACTTTATTATGGCTTAAGGTAATATAGAGTAAATAAAATGAGTCTTTCTAAAACCCTTTTATCTTCCACTTGAAATATCCTTGCATGTTCAAATGTAAAAACTCTGGGATAATTAAAATACTACTGATCATTTACAATGATTACTGCAACTCTTCTGAGACATGGAAAGAGATAACCATGAAAACTTAAACGCAGTCAAGTAACTGGTATGAGCAACAGACAATGAGGGAAGACAACAGATATAGTAGGAAAGCTTTTTTTACATATAGACATAATTCGATATATTAACAATCCATGCACTACTGAAGTATTTTAAATAATTTTGCAAGTAATTAAAACAATTACCAAAATGTGAAACTGCACACTTCAACTTTTATAGTCAGTAGAAGTGCTTCTGAAAATGTTATTGCAGATATACATTAAGTTGTACAAACTTAATTTGCACAATAGGTGTAGAAAAAATATTTCATTATATACCTGGACTTTCAACTTTCATGGTATTCAGGCTTTAAAGATGAATTTATAGGGCCTGTTGAAAAATTGTCTGTAAGTAAAAGAAATTATGCTGGCTTTGGAATTTTCAAAATTCTGATTACTATTACACCAAATTAGTAATAGAAAACCATGAAAATTATTTCAATACGTACTCCTGTTCTTGACAAATCCTCCTATTCAGGATTTGCTCAGTGTATTAAGGAAATCAAATGTAGTTAGACCTGAAGACAGGTTATTTCAGGTCGCAGGGTGGTAACAATGCTCGTGTGCATAAAATCCTACAAGCATGGAAATAAAAAAACTGTTGTACTGAACTACTAAAAAAACATAGATAGAAAAACGATTTATTAATACAACAGGCTGTTAGAAAGCAAGCAAAGAGAAAACTTACAAAGTCATTATTTTTAAGAGAAAAAGGGAAATAAATTAGTCTATCTCCATACTGGCTTATTCTTTGTTATGTGCTGATCAGATTACATTGGCTATGCTGAAATTGGGAACATAACATGGTTTTACAGAATTATATGCACTACTTATATTGAATTGATGCATCACAACTGTGGACTGTGACTTGACAGACTACTGCTTTAATACTTCATTTTTATTATAAGTAAAATAATTCGACTTAGAAAAACATAGCTGTGAAATTTTGGGTGTTCAGTGATAAAATTTAGAGGGTTTTAGTCAGCACAAAGAAATTGGTGTGCAACCACCATCGCAGTTTATAAACTACCACTGAGAACAAATAAAAAACTATTTCAGTTTGTACAGTTTAAGTCTGGTGAATACTGTATTGGCAAATACTGCTTCAGTTGCCAGATGAGCTTCTAAGACAAAAACCCCGAACAAACCAAATACCACAACTAAAGAGAAAATACATGCCAAAATTATGCCGACTGGTAACACATGCAGAAGAGAACAAAAGAACACGCCAGGATAAAACTGTTTTCAAAAACATCTCCTAAAAGAAGACTAAATGACAATCATTAAAATAGGTTATTACATAAATCACCTCCTCTTCTAGGGCTTTATTTATCTTTTAAAAGAAGATCTCCAATATGACTTCTTTAAAAACACTGCTCAACAGTTACTTTATGTATGACAACGTCATTGCCTTAGGTTTATGAAGGAAGACTGCTATATGTCATACTGTATTAAATATTTTACCAAAATCAAAGTTATTACAACTGTAATAAATATAGTTTTTTTTTTTAAAAAAACACATTAAATATAAGATTTTATTTACACACAAGTCCATTAAAGGAACAACCTCCAGATGAAAATAGTCTTGAAATAGGCCTATTTAAAATACAGAAGATCCACCACTTTACTGGAGGTGATGATGTGTTTTAGAAGGGCAAGTGAGAGATTTTTATTAACTGACTGCAACTGTTATCGGCTACTGGAAATACTGAAAGAATTCCGTAAGTCTGTATTGCCTCCCCACCTATGTCTTCGCTGCAGAGATGGCCTTTGCGTGTTTTTGTGGGGAGGTACCACTGAATTCATGACAATAGGTATGGATATTTGATATTCATATCGTTCCAACATCTGAGCAATCTTCTCACGAGTGACCCCATGTTTATTCCTCCTACAAAAATAAAAATTTAAATAAATTGTTTGGTATGTTTATATGTCTATACTTTTTAAGAAAAATAAAGAAATTCTTTAATTTCACATTTTTTCTGTTTGCTTTTCATATTTGAAACTTTACTTTTATTACACTGTACCTTCATTCTCTCAGTATTCAATTTGTATTAAAGTTTTATTTTAACAATTCACTACTGCATATGTTAAATAATAGAAAAAACTACAGTCATTCTTCATACAGAAATGTGATGTTATTCTCTAGGAGTATGTACCTAAATAACCAGAGAAAGACTTTTTTTTCTATTTATTCATCAGGGTTTACATGCTATACTAGCTATGTGAGCAGAGGGATGGAAAATATTATAGATCAATACTTGTGAAGGCAATGTTTGAACTAGCCACTTCAGTGAGAACTTGGCCTATTAAGAACCTGAGGCATTAGACATTACGTTAGAATGTATCCACCTCCTAGGTATTTAAGGAATATAGGATCTCAAGATCCATGCTAGCAGCAAATTTTAGTCTCTGCCATTAAAGAAAGCCATGAAGGTCACACACACACTGAGTGTCACGGAATTGCCAGCACTGTAACAAAACTGAATCTAAAAGAACAAATACAAAAAATAAAAAAAGTTCTGATAGTGTAGACAAGCATTTATCTTAACCCAATACATTCTTATTACTATGAAACCTTGTCCAAGCTGAACTATTTCCAAGTTATATCAAAAGTGAATATAAGCCTGCATGTTTGTTCTTTCTGCTGGGGACAGAAAAAGCTTGGGCCTCTTTACAAACTTGCTCAGTTTTGTATGGGAGAAATCAATACTGGAAGCAGACTATACTGGAAAGAGAATACTCTACACAGAAATAGACTGATTCCCTCCTTTCTTCCACCTCTCCTCTCCTCCCTCCTCCAACCTCCTGCGAGTTTCTGGGAAGAAAAGACTTAGAGTAGAGCACTTCTCTCAGACACTCTTTCCTAAGACAACATCAGATACTAGAGTGTCGTCCAGGGGCAGCAGCATGTTGAACTTATCAGTTAACAAAGCCTTAACAGTTTTGATCTTATTCACAAATATAAAAAAGGTTAATAGTAGAGAAAAAAGCCAATCTCCTAGAAATACAGAGATTGTATAAAGCACTTGACTCTCATGACAGAAAAGAACCAAAACACAAACCCCTCAAAACCAAACAAAACCAATCAACCAACCAAGAGTAAATCCAAGTCCTTTCACGTCATATGGTGGAAGCATAGTGTTACTCAATGTTTTCCATATCTTAGTGCTCCTAGAAAAAGATTACAGCTCAAGTGGTCTAGGCACAAAGCTCCCACTCATCCACAACTGGACCTGCGTATAAACACTTCATAAATGAGCAAGTACTTTTCCTTAAAGAACAACGCAGGATAGTAAAATCACTGAAAGCAAAATTGTATCAAGAGTAGAAATTAATGTTAAAAATAAAACAAATCTGCTGCGCCGTGTCACTTAATACTGGGATCTCCTCCTCAGGCATGTCTTCACTCACGCTTTGGAGGCTTGGCTATGCTGAAAGAGCATAAAGCCATCTATCCTTAACCAATCGGACGTACCAGTGAAAGCTCCTAACAGTTAGTTATGTTTTGGAAGGTGGTTTTGCTTGGAGGAACACAGTCTATTGATAAAAGCAAGGTTCTGTCACTATTAAATCCTTCTACCCCAGAAAAATCTTACATACTAATACACAAGCAAAGTAATCTTGCATAGACATGACTACTTAAAAGAATCAGCACAAGTTTAATGAAGTCAATATCAACTTGCAGTTTTATGATCACACGAAGGAGAAAGGATCATATCAAACATGTTTGCGTTTCACTTCTGTGTGAAGTTACATAGCAGGTAACTTTACAATTAAAACAACATCCAGCCCCACATACAGATTATACATAGGATACTCGTTAGCTCTTATAACCTTGAATCAAATGTATAGTATGTTTTTTAAAAAAGTTCTAGTCCCCAACTGACCAGCTACTCAGAAAGATACAAATGTGACACAAGGGATTTCTTTCATCCAACACCAATTAAAGACTTAATAAAATTTAAAAAACCCCTCTCTTATGCCAGCGATTTTGACACTCATTTGTTCTCTCACCTGCAGTTTTGAAGATTTCCTAAAGATGGGATCAAAGTACAAAATCCTTTATAAAAACGTATAAAGAAGTTTCAAGCACTACTGCAAGTCATGTCTGTGGAGGCAAAATGTTTCCACAGAAGTTCTGTGCACAAAGCTAAACTAAAAGTAAAATCACTCATGAATGACTCTAAAGATAATCTATACCTCACAGGCACACTGAAGAATAAGATACTGATACCTAGTTCATGCTAAAAAACATGTCACGTTCCTGACATCAAGAATTCACCCAGTAATGACCTAGAGAGCCTTTTCACAGATTTCTCAAACACACTAAGCAATGGCAGAAACAACCCTAACAAGCAGTATCTAGAAATGCACCTGACTTTAGACAGATAGATACAGACAGATCACTTGATAAATGTTACAAACATTCTAGGTAGCACCACTAAAAACAAATAATGAGAAGACTGTATCTAAAACATAAGAAAAGTCTTTCTGCTAATTAAAGTAGGGGGTAGTGTATTTTTCATTCCAGCTACCAGAAACAGAATCTTGAATGATCCTGCTTAGAATTCAAATGTATAAATGCAGACAAATAATCAAATTATCCAAATTTATTATTAGCATAATATTTGCCCAGGCACTGCACAAAATGTTTAGCTTAAAATTCATAAGGAGGATCCCAAAACCACAATATCGTCTCTATTGTTATCTATCTCCTGAACATGCAAACATGGGGGAGAGAGAAGAGGTGAGAAATGACATACAAAACTCCCAAAACCTTAGAAATTGAACCTTCTCCCCAAATAAATGAAAACTCCCATCACCACCTTTCCTAAACTCTCAGAAAATAAAGTTTCCAGACAATAGGCCTCTATTCAAGTATTTAAAGCAACTGGAGCTGCTGAAACATTTCTAGGAAGCTCATAGGAATTGGTAGCAGCCTTTCACAGTTCAAGCGGTTTCCTTTGGTTTTGGAAAAGACAAACTTTACTTTACAATAAAATTCAGTGGTAACACCACTTCATGTTTATCCTGTTAAGACCATATGAAAATACGAATTTTCCTGGAAAATTAGCCTCTACCATGTAATGGATATCCCACACTGAACATCTTAAAAACATCTGATTACCATGACAGCTTCCGAACTTGGCTGTGCTGCACCCAGAATTAGACAAACTTACTAGAATCCATCCTACAGACAGAGGACTTCATCTCTAAAAATAAGTTACTGGTAGCTTAGGAGCAAAAGGTGAAACTCTACAATATTTATAAACACAAAGCATAATTCAGTAATGTAACTATTATACACACATACTTTGTGCATTGTAGGGGCTACTTTACAAATCTGAAACACTTACACCCATGTCAGCTGGAAGCATATAAAATAACAACCAGCTAGAGAACTTTGTGATCAACCAATGAAATTTCCCTAAGTTGGTTTGATACCTCATAGGTTCCTAAAGCAGATATATCTGAGATGAGACATTAAACAGAAATCCTAAGCAGCTTCTCAGGAACTCTCACAACCCCTAAGTCCAATGACCTATGTCCAACAGTACTTTAAGTCAGGTACTCTGAAGACTGGGGAGAATTTCACAAAATCTTGCAATAAAATAATCTAAAATATGAGCGTTCTTTTTAACCTTTACACTCCTTCCAAAAGGTGTAATTTCTTTTTTGTCTTCTACCTATTTCTTGTCATCAGTGCTTTGTAGCAACAAATTTCTAAGAATAATTATTGATTACAATAGCAGTAATATTTTTTCTACTCATGTCCAAAAAAATCTGAATATTGACTTTTTGGGCCAACAAGACCTCTATTTATTTGTCTGTTTGTCCATAACACTTTCATGTACAGATACATCTCAAAATGTGTACTTAAATAAAATAAATTTTATACTAGTAGGTGAGTACTTAAAAAGCATAAGATACTGAATAAAATATAAAGTATTATATATATGTGCATATTTATCTGCCTTTCTGTCTTCATATATAACTACAACAATTTTTGTAATATAAACCTTACTTTTCTAATTCTTCAGGATCAAACTTCCACCAAGTATCTGGCTCATGGAATTCCACTCTGTATCCCTTTTCTAGAGCCTGCAGCAAGCAAAGAAAAATTTGTATGTTTATCATGATTACATAAAATGTAACAAAAACTATAAAGGCCAATATAATAAACAGATGTAGTTAACGCTGTGGTGGTAGCATGCTAAATTTCACTTACCCCCAACCTGCCTTAACATTCATTCCAGGCTAAACAGATTAGGCCAAGTCAATCTTTACACTGGTCTGAATTATTGCCATACCAATTACTGATCACACCAATAAGCTGTCTATTTTTAGAAACCTGACTAAGGAAAATATATCTGGACAAAACACACCAACTTCCACATGTGAAGGTAAGTATGAAAACTTGTCACAGATGGTAAAACCACACAACAAAACCTACCACTTCCACATATGGCTTCATTTCCCAGGCTTGAGTATTAGTGTTGTCTATTATAACTGGAGATTTTCCCTGCTCCATCGCTTGCTTTGCTGCAATGGAAAACAGTGCAAATTAATAAACAACTATGTAACTTTAATAAATGGTAAATGTAAGCAAACAGTTCCAGATGTTTTTTGCACTAGTCTGCCTGTTCTAAGAGAAGGAATAAAAGCACTGCAAGGCAGAGACAAGAATGGAAAGAACTAGAAGCAAGAAGGGCATAAACAGGTGGTGCTGAATTGATGCACCATGCAATGTAAATGGGAGGTGTAGATGTCAAAGCAACACAACAAAACTGCTCAAAGTTTTGCTGAGTATAGAGATCCCAGCATGATACCGTATCCTGGTTCCAGCTTTACCAGCACTGCTGGATAACATGTGATGCATTCATAACTGAGACCTGTGGCTAGGCACTGCAGTCCTTCTCCAACAAACTGCTAAGAAATAGGTGATTTTCACAGAAAGGCATCACATATCTGAAATATTTTTGAGATCCATTAAAAAAAAAAATTACAGTCATGCTGTCTCCACTTGAATAACATTTGAACTCACTGGCTAGTTTCTAGCAAACCCAAAAGAGGGCAAAAGCTTCAGGAATAACACGCTGCTTCCAAGTTCTAGAAAAAAGCAACTGATAAAAAGGCACATCCAAATAGCATCTACTGATGGAAAGACAGATTGAACACAGCCACCGTGCAGTTTGTTTGGCAGGACATTTACACAGTAGCATGCTTTTAACTTTGGACTAGAAATATATTACTGCTTCTTACTCAGAACTGTCCTAGAGCTTACAGTGCAGAAGTGAGAACGGATGGAGGACCACAGAAGACAAAATATGCAAATGTGCTGGCTACCTGAGATTCATCACCTCCACAGCACAGAAAACATTTTAATGTTACCCTGATGCCTAAAGCGGTATCTCTTTGTAAGAACAAGACTGCTTCAGTCTTGATAAATCAGTTAAGTATCTCTCTTATGTCAAAACCTAACTCTGATCTTGAGATCAACCATTCTTCTAAACTCCTTACACAGTTAGTCCGAAAAGCATTCCCAGAGGACTCCTAACTCACATTAGTAGGATTTGTCCCTAAAAAACCCTACATTGCACAACCAGCTTTTTTGGGCACATATAGAGAGCATGATGATGACATTCAGCTTCTACATAATGCTTCACAGGAGACTTGCCGAAAAAAGTGAAAAACTCAGGTTCTATACCCTTATCAGCTTGATATCCACCTCCATTTTATACAAACCTGGACAGCAGTTTAGCTCTTCTTACAAGAAGTTTAGAGGAACTCCTGCAGAGGAAAGTACCTTTCAAGAGCCAGCACTTCAGTATCCCACTTTTGGGAGAAATGGACTACTTCAATTTTCATAGTTTTACTTCCTTCACCTTTTTATTCTGAAAGCAAGACCTCTGCCATTACTTGCCAAAAGGGACACGACTTTTACATCTTGCTCTGGGTTCAGCAGTAGCAGTCATTTTTCTCCTTCTTAGTAGCTGGTGCAGTGCTGTGTTTTTGACTTTCAGCCTGGGAACAGCACTGATGATACCAATGGTTTTAGCTGTTGCTCAGTAACATCAAGAACACAGCACTGCACCAGCTACTAAGGAGAAAAATGACTGCTACTGCTGAACCCAGGATACATCTTTAGAAAAGAACTACTCTGTGCATGAACCAGTAAATTTTGCAGCCTGAAACCAAGCCAGATGGAGAAGCAGATATCCAACTTGTATTTGGGTATCAAACTTTCAAAGAAGATTGCTCAACTCCACCTACAACTATTCAGAAGTCAGGTTTTTATAAAGTCTATTCCTCAGCTTCTTTGTGCCTCAGTTAATCAACAAGACAATAACTGTAATTCCTTATCTATTTCACAGAATTACAAAGACGAATTCCATAAAAAAACAAAACAAAACAACCCAATTGCTCTGATGCTACACAATGAAGCCAAGGAAAAAAAGCCAAAAAAACCCCAACCCCCCCACCCCCCAAAACAACATAGTTCTAAGCAGTACTACCAATGTGAGCCACAAACACAGAGAGAATTTCACATTTCAAAATTTTTGCAGAAAAAGAGCAAGGATTCAGTCCTCACATTATGGTTGCAAAACAAAACTCAAAACTCTGAACCTCAGGAAATACCTGAATTAAGGCTGGGTGTGCAGTAATTATAGGGCATACATATTACCATACTGTCCTTAAATATTCATTTGGGCACTATTTCCTCCCATGTACTCCCAGCCCTTTCAGAACATGATGGACCTGTTCTGTAGTTGAATGGGGGAGTATGCATCAGATCATCAGCATGATCCAAACATTCCTCTATCATTCTTTTTTTTTTTTAATAATTGTGTGATAAATGAGTAAGTCAGGATGACTGCAAATGGAGAAAGATCATAATTTGGTGAATGTTTCTGAATATCATACCAGCTCTTTCCAAGTGCCAATACTTTGCATGATCTTCGTTTTCTTGCTGTCCAATTAAAAAAGTTTCCGGTATCATTTGCAGAAGTGATATGAATTCATATGAATAGGAAGACAGTGAAAATACATTCTGAATATGATGTTTAATTATTACTAGATACCGTGAAGAAAATAGCTGAATTGCTAAATTTGGCATCTTAAGCAGGAAGATGCTTTTAGCAACTATGCCTTAGCTTGCCAATAAAAGATTCAGAATGTAATACCACTAGTGCTCACAGGAAAGTTACTATGATGAACTAGATGAAAGAATTGAAATATCTGAAACTCAAAGTACTAAAATAACATTAATACAAAAAAAGTTTCCAGGAGAATGAATAATGTTCCATTAAACAAAGTTAAAATAGTATGCATTAAATGAAAAGCAAGATCCACAATGAGGAGGAAGATTAAAAAACACATATGTTGAATACCTGCCCATTTAGTGAACACTGCTCAATCTGTTCACTGAATGAAGCAGGGATCTGAAGGAGAGAAGTAGTGATTTACCTTGATGGAAATCAATCCATACAATGGGAAGAAATTAAATTAAATGAACAGGCTGGAAAGTAGCTTTGTAGATGGAAGGGAGGAAAAAAGTGAAGATAAAGTATGTTCCAAGAGAGCACTAAGAATTGATGGAAAAAGCTATTAAAAAAAAGGAAAAATATATTAACATGGCACAAGTAATATTTCTGAAACCCAAATCTAAAAAAGAAAGCTGGCAGGCTGACAGAAACAAGGGGAAAATCCTGAAATACGCATTTCAGAAAGATTCATAAAGATAGCAAGAAAATAGCCAATTCTGCAATTAAGATAATGAGACCACTGTTAATCTGCAAAAGCCTGTGAAGCAAGATTATAATACAGCTATAGCACCCTTACATATTCTACCATTTTGTTTTAACTTTGGATCTAAGTGCTAAGTGTGCTGATGTAGCACCTTACATAAAGCTTTGTTTAAAAGTAAAAAAGCTATTAATTAATTTTACTACCACTGTCAAAACCAAACCAAACAAAAAAAGTTAACAAAGCAGATAAACTCAACTTGACCCATCAACACAACAATGTTAAAAACATACCAAAGACAGCCAAAAGTTCCAGTAGAAGTGGCAGGATGAACTAAAATTGGAAACAATTAGAAAAGCCACAAAAGTGAATTTAAAGGGCCTACACCCCTGAAAGAGTGACACTAATTCACAACTGAAATCACAGTGGCAAATTAATTCTAAGATTACCTGATGTTTGTGCACTTAACCTTACAACCTTCACATTAAATGTGTAGGTGTTTTAAGTATTAAGGGTATGCAATTCACTATCTTATTAATATTTGAGAGTCTGAAATTCTGTTCATCTAAAATAATTTTTTTTTCTTAACGGGTCTGAGCTGTAACTATTATTTTTCCTCATGCCTACTATATCATAGACTCATTCCCTCTCCAAAAATGGGGGGTGAGGGGAAAGATAACTTTAACAGAATAATTTTCTCATTTGTGAAGAAAGTAAATTTTGCTTTTTCCATAATTCTGACATGATTCTGAAGCTCTAGCTAAATATGTTGTCATGTGAATTTAAAAAGAAAGATATATATATATGTTATCTCATGTAGCTGATATAATCTTTATGAAACTTTAACCTAGACCTACTCTTCAGAATCCCAACGGTCAGGACTACCATCCCCCAGAAGTTCACATTTCATGTATTTCAAAAACCCCCACACACAAATGAAACCAAGATCATCTCAAGTACTTCAAGTCAGAGAGCTTTACCTAGTCAAAGCAGGAGGCAGGAATTGACTGTAACTTCAACCCAAAGTTATTCTAGCAAATGTTTCAGAGGGTGCACTCTATACAGCACAGCACAGCTGTTCTTGTTCTTGCTATCAAAATCACTCAATAACCAAATTATATACTGTTCTGGTTATCAAAACCACTGTGTAACTAACTGGTACAGAAATAGGGAGGTCTTAAGATCAAGTCAGAAACAGCCAGAAGCCATTATCAAATGAGAACTACCCAGCAGTCTTACAATTGTTGAGCCCTCTCACCTGTAAACTGCTACCTTATCGATTCTTCTGCTCCTTAGGCTCCTACTGGGAACTTCAAAGTATTTACTATTGCTGCACTACACCCTCAGAAGTGCTCTTTAGAACTGATATTCTAATGACTGCTCTAAAAATTTCCTTCACTGCTCATACATAAATGTTCCCTGATGTATCATCAATTTTGCATTAGGATGAGAAGGGAAGGAAAGGGGAAAATATTTTTTCCCCTTGGCCCTCCTTATCTTTTGATGCAAAGAAGTACTCCTCTAGACAGAAAGGAAGCTTCTGCTTGAGCCACTGCAGCACAGACAGTAATCTGCATGCATAATGGGAGTTGTTCAGTTTGTCCATCTTGAAGCAGACCAAACAGATTACGAGATTCTTAGAGCACTGCTACACAAAGAGCAAGAATCTGCCTGCTATCCTTCTTACACTAATTACTTCCTTAACAATTAAACCCAACGTTTGGACACTGCTAGGCATTAAGAAAAATGGCTATTAAAACTGTTAAGCTACACAACTCAACTAAAATCTTACTGTCATGGGTTCAGCAGTAGCAGTCATTTTTTCTGCTTCTTAGTGGCTGGTGCAGCACTGTGTTTCTAACTTTC